>CAUYRH010122382.1:0-44656 GCA_963574655.1 Perodicticus potto | reverse complement strand
CTATAGGTATAGTTTTTTTTATTTGTTTGTTTATTTGTAGAGACAGAGTCTCACTTTATCCCCCTCGGTAGAGTGCCGTGGTGTCACACAGCTCACAGCAACCTCCAGCTCCTGGGCTTAGGCGATTCTCTTGCCTCAGCCTCCCCAGTACCTGGGACTATAGGTACCCATCACAACGTCCTGCTATTTTTCTGTTTTGCGGTTCAGCCAAGGCCAGGTTTGAACCTGCCACCTTCGGTATATGGGGCCAGTGCCCTACTCGATGAGCCACAGGTGCTGCCCTACAGGTGTAGTTTTAATATGTATTTCCTCAATGACAAATGATTTTAAGCACACTCTGGTGTGCTTACTGCCCATTTTATGTACATTTTGGGAAAACTACTATGCAAATAATTTCATCATCATTGAAACAGCAGGAAAAAGTCAACAAACAATGATAGACATAGATACATGTTCAATCTAATAAAGAGAAAGATAAAACAGTTTAAAAACACAGAAAGTTACTTTGGAGGTCAGTAGTGTAAGCCCAAGGTGTCAGCTGATGTCCCCGGGACCTGGAGGCTGTCCTGGCTCCTCGGCGATGGTGGCTTTGGCCTTCCTTGGCCTCCTGGACGGTTCTCGGTCCACTGTCACCTTTTGCACGTGTATTTCTTCCTCGTGTCCCTGTGTGCTCCTCTTTTGTCTCAAAAGGATACATGTCATTGCACTTAGGGTCCGATAACACAATAAAAAAAAATTTCACCTCAAAATCTTTAACTTAATTATATCACAAACACCCTTTCTCCTCACATCAATAGGTCACACTTGCATGTTCTAGGAATTAGGATATGGACATATTTGGGGAGGGGACAATTCAACTTTAGAGCAACCAGAAATGATAAAATTAGAAATTGTTTTTTCAAAATTATTTTATTGTTTTTCTCCTCTGTCTCTCTTCTTATGCACATGTAAAGATTCAACAAATCTTCTGACTATGGTATTTGTTTACATTCAAAATTACCTAAGGTTAGATGAATATCCTTACACAGTGTTCTTGTTAGGAAAAATGAAAAAGCTTTTAAACCTTGAAATAAGGATTTACATTTTTTGATAGTGTTGAAATTCACTTTAGTCTTGCTAGTAATAGCTTCAATTATTTTCTTAAAGATTCTTTAAAGATTTCTTTAAAGATTTTTCAAAGTATAGCCAATGCACTTAGGCTAAAGACATGTCTAAAAATGTATAAAAAAGCCAGTTTCAGGCTGCAGGCAAACCTCAATTTAGTATATGAAGAGCATTTGGCAAAAAAGGTTGTGACAATGGATGTCCTGGAGAAGATAAAAGAGTAGTCGCTGAGCTTCCCAGTTTTAATGAACTGACCCAGAGTATAAAAAGATAATTAGAGTCATAATTAGAGAACAGTAATTCATACCTGAAATTACATGTGGATGCCCTACAGTAAAATGCCGGAGTTACTGGTCAGATCAATGTAATACTTTAAATATAATCTAATGCTCACCTTTTCTGTGAGCAAGAAGAGGAACCCGAACATTCGCCTTCCCTTTCGGGCAGCTCTGATGGGGAGCCGGGCGTTGTCAGGGCACATCTTTTAAACAAAGAATTGGAGCTTCCAGATTCCAGCAACCCAGCTAACTGTAGACACTGTTTCTTCCACCCTGCAAATATAATTCCTACTGAAAATATCTTAAGTGCCCAATGAGATAGCTTTAAAGTGAACAACAGTTTAAAAAATGTAAATAGGCAATTTCATAGAGCAAATTCATTTAGCATATATCATAAATAGTGCCAGGAATTAGAGAAATCCTGTCTCTCCCACTAAAATCCATTAAGCCTGACGTGAAGCTTTCCCTGCTACAAGGCTTTCCCAGGAAGCGAATGAAGGCTCCCAAAGAAGGTGTGGCAAGTATGATTAATGTATAGAGACTCTCCCATTGTAGCGCAATACAAATATTCAAGAAGTAGATTTTGTTTTTAACTTCTATGTTATACCCAAGTATTTTTTGCCTTTATTTTTTCTTGTATCGATCAGCTTAGGATGCCATAAAAAATACCATAGATGGAGTGGCTTAAACACACATTTATTTCTCACCTTTCTGGAAGCTGGGAAGTGTAAGACCAGGTGCCAGAAAATCCAGTGCCTGATAAAGGGCCTGCTTTCTGGTGAGCAGACGGCGTCACCCGTGTCCTCACACGGCAGAGAGAGGGACAGTTCTGTCCCTTCTTCTCCTAAGGACTCTGATCCTGTCACAGAGTGGCTACCTCCGTGACCACATCAAAAGCTAGCCACTTTCTCCAACAACATCGTACTGCGGGCAAGGTTTCCACATAAATCTGGGAACAGAAACATTTAGTCCATACACTTCTCTTTCATTTTCTACTTATTCCTTCTGCTGAATACATAATCTTTTCATTAGGCCAACAATTACTAAAGGCCCACCATGTGCCTGCTCCACGCGTCAGACGCCAAGACCAGCAAGACGTCCGTTCACACAGAGAGTCTTCACTAGCTGCACGTACCTGCCCCGTACTCTGCACTTCACCCTGAGTGCATCACTTCATGATGACTGATTCCCTTAATGCTCCCAACCACCTGGACAGGTTTAGCGATTAGTATTGCCCCAACTTCATGAAAGAGAAAATTAAGACTTGTGGGAGTTGAGTTACATCCCAGGTCCGACTTTGGGCCCCGCCGCAGGACCCAGCACGCGCTCCCGCCGCCTTCTGCATCCACCTGTCTCCACCTGTGCTCTGCGCTGCGCAGCTTCTCCACGAAGCTCTTCCCTTTCTTATTCCTGAACACAGTAACCACTCAACACCCGGCTTACCTCCTCTCTATAATATTTCTATTTGTCTCAATTATCCAGTTCTCCTTCCAATTCTCAACAGAATCTTCGACCTCTCAGTGAATACAGGGACTGTTAAGAGGAAAGCCAGTTAAGATTTGCTCAGAGGGAAGAAAGGAGGAAAAACGTTAATTCAGTGAAAAGGGAGCTGACCTGGTAAAAGGAAGGAAAAGGAAGGTCAGGAGCTAAAAATGATGGGTGGTTTAAAATTTTATTTTTAGCCATGACTATGGAGTTTTCCATTAAATCTTAAGCAGATCTGGCTTTTTTTTTTTTTTTGCAGTTTAGGGGTTTGATCCCACCAGCTCCGGCATATGGGGCCAGAGCCCTACTCCTTTGAGCGACAGGCGCTGCCCAGATCTGGCTTTTAAAATTAAAAAGAGATGAAAGTGACTTTGGTTTCTTTAAAACAACTGCGAATTTTGTTTATCCTGGTCTTTAGAGGCTACCTCAGAGCTGACACGGAATGTCACCCGAGCCAAGAAAGAAGTCGAACAAGAAATGACCCCTGTGCAGCGTCGCTCACGCAGGGCCAGGGTGTTCCGAAGACCCGGCCCTGCCCCAACCTCGGACGTACTGGCATCCTCGGGTCTCTCTGCCTGAGGAAGGGAGCACGGTGATTGCTTAAAAGAGAAGACAGAATTAGGAAGAAGAAAGATTCTCCCTTCATTTCTCCATAGAACTATTTTGGCAAAGAGAAATAGAGAATAATATTCTCTATTCTCTCTAATATTCTCTCTATCTCTCTTTTGCAAAGAGAATAATAGAACAATAAGCTTTAGGTGCTAAAGCTTGAGGGCCAGGCACTTCATGAGTGGAAATAGTTGTTCTGGGATGTAGCATTTAGTAAAGGGACAAGTTGGGTAATGATACAAACTTTGAGAGTTAGAAATCTGAAATCCAGTCTCCACTGCTTCCGAGCTGAGGGATCACAGACACGTTACCTGATTTATACCATCCGTACAATGAGCATAACGATACTTCCACTTGGAATAAATAAATCGTTGTGTGTAAAACATCAGAGAGGGTCCTTAACTCAGAGCAGGTACTCAATCAACAGTATGACACCATGATTGATGCTAATATAAGCTTTTCTTTAAAGTTATAAGTAAAATAAAGAAAATAGAAGAAATACTTTAGAATTCTAAACCTTTGTCAGAATATTTTACGGAGACCAGGGATTATTTTCCTGGGAGTCTGGGTAGCCATGTGAGACCAGAAGAGGACTGTGCCTCAGAAACATGTCAGGATGACACATTAGTAGGCCAGTGCAGGTCTCCTGGGGGCAGGCACCCACCTTAGGGACATGCCTGGGGCCTCTGGAATTTTTGTATTTCACCATGCTGAGCTATACACACACATACATGCTCCATGGGGAAAAAAGGGAAACTTTGCTCTTTGACAAGAAAAAAGGAATGATGTTAAATCTCTGCTACTTCCACTTAAATTAAGACACAGCGCCTTGGCCCCCAGTTCTCTAAGCTATAAAACCTTCAACCTTCTGCCAGGAATGCTTATAAATTGTGACTCATCTTGCAGCCCCCATTAGCATCTTTAGTGCTAAATTGGTCCTTTCAACATGATAAGTGCCTCTCTCCAGCTCCTGAAAGAGCACCCACTCTCCTTTCCATTTAGAAGTGAGTTGAAGAAAGTTTTTTGTGGAGTTTTGCTATTTTATATCTGAGCTACGGGGAAATCCCCAGCAAAGTCTTTGCTGATAATGTCTGCTTGGTCGTCTCTGATGAAACAGTCTTAACACTCTCATATTCATCCCCTGTGTCAGTGCAAATAATAATTTCAAATTATGTATCAACTTAAAACAAAGAATCTAAAGGCTTAGAAGATTTCCATTTCTATTGTGTCTGGTTGACAATTATCTTCGTACTAAGAAACAAAGCTATTGGGAGTTAGAAATTTCTTGACACTGACTCAGGCAATAAAACAGTAAAATAGAGTAGCTTTCTTTGGCAGCAGAGAAACTTGCTGTGAGTACTCCCTGTTTAATATTAGAATTTTTATAAATAAAATTCTGGAGTGTTTTTTATTGTTTTCTTTTTAGTGATTTTATACTATTACTAAATGTGTTTTTCATGACCACTTTCCTAAAAATCTAATATGTCTCAAGAAATGCTAGTACAAGTGCAGTGGCAACCAAAATTTGAAAGGACACTTTAAAAAATCAATGTTTAGAATAAGAACCAAAATTATAAGCAAAAGATTCAGCAAAAATAGATTGATCTGAAAGTTGTATGCTCTCAGGAATGAGGCCAATGGAGACAGAAAATCATTTGTATGCCTAAGAACATCATTAAACCTGCAAGGGGAAAGAATATACAGTTTATAAAAATGAAATAAAACAGAAGTAATTTGTGAGGGAAACCCAGAACAGACAGAAAATATACTTTATAACCAAAATTGGCCATAAAAGGTGACAGTCTTAACATATATCAGTCATACATAGATAAAAGGGAAATCAGGTGACGAGAAATATGGAACACTGCAAATGGGGTGGAGAAAATTAATGTCAGAGGAATGAAGCAGCAATGAGAAATAAAATTATTTTGAATGTGAAACAACCCCTATAATAAATTGACTATACTTGTAGACATTTTTCACTTTTTAACCTCAGGCAACAAATGCAGCTAAAAGGGGGTATTTTCAGGGAGATAATAATTCTCTGGGTGTAATATTAAGCCAAGCTTTTATTTGAAGTGGAGAGAGAACAATCTCCATGGACAACCCCTTAGTTGGAAAGCAGCGTGCCGCCTCTGGCTCCCTGCAGCACCAGGACGGGTATTCTGCCACGTTTCCCACCACATCCTGCCTGCTCGGTGATACAAGTTCTCTACAACATTCCAGGTTCAAGGTTAACAAATACAGTGGAATTTTTCTTGTTTAAATCACTGCATTTGTAATGGTTGTTTGTTGAACACACATTATTCACCCTAGCCCCTTTGTCTAACCAGTATGCTCCTCCCAACCACCAGTTTAGTTTTATCTACAAATAGGATGAACTGAAACAGCCCACAGCTTGCAAGGGCTGAAAATTAAAGCTATTTTTGAGGGACTTCAGATTGCTCATTCCTTAAATATTTTTCCCAGGACTTTGTATGTGTAATTGAGAGAGTTATTTACATGATGGACACCACATTATTATTTCAATGTCTTTATTCTCTAGTTAACTCATATTTATGATTTTAGTTATATTCGGAAGAAGGAAGAATAAAAAAAATGCAAAAATAGGTAATTGCAAGATAGGTGATAGAAATATAAAACAAAGCCCCTCCAGATAAGCTGCAGTTTCCTTTAAAATATTTTCTGTTCCTTTGTCTACTTCTGTAACAGAAAGATTAATATAAAAGAAGACTATATCCTCCAAAAGTACTTATACATAATTTATTCCAGTCATTTTTAAATTTCCAAAGCCTGCTATTTGCAGAAATAATTTTAAAAATCCCCAGAGATCATAAAAATAAAAAGACTCAAGCAGAGATGACAAGATTGCAGCCTATACTATGAACAGCACTACATCCACAAACTTGGAAAAGTAGAGGAAATGGGTAAATTCCCCAAAACATACAACAAACATTCAAGATTGCACCAGGAAGAAATGGAAATTCTGAATAGACTAATACTGAGTACCAAGACTGAATTAGCAATATTCAGTCTTCCAACTTAAAACACCTCCAGGGCCAAACAAATTCACAGAAGAGTTCTACCAAATATATAGAAAAGAACCAATGCCAATCCTATTGAAATTATTCCAAAACATAGAGGAAGAAGGGAATCCTCCCTAGAAGCCAGTATCACCTTGATACCAAAGCTAGACATGGACAGACATAATAAAAAAGAAGACTACAGACCAATATTCTTAATGAACACAGAAGAAAAAAATCCTCAACAAAACACTAGCAAATTGAATTCAACAGCACATCCAAAAGGCAATACCCCATGATAACGTTTTATTCCAGGATGCAGGGATGGTTCAACATATGTAAATGAATGAACATGATCTATTACATAAACAGAATTTTTTTTTTAAACCCAGGTGACACAGGAGAAGAATTTAGTAAAATTCAGCAGCACTTCAAGGTAAAAACCCTCAAGAAACTGTTATTCAAGTGAATGTTTAAAGAACCAGGGGCTAGGAACTCTTCTGGGTATCTACTTCATGAGTACAAAGGAGTTACCCATAAACAAAAGCAAAGGAGAGTTGAAGTTAGCCAAGCCCTATAGAGAGGGAAGATGATGTTCGGGGGCAAGTTATCACTGCTGATGAAACATGGGTGTACCAATGTGCTCCTGAAACAAAGCATCAATGTGCGCAAGGGTGGTCAGCCAATGCTCCACAGCCAAAACTTCCATCAGTCCAAACCAACAGTTAAGTGATGCTACTGACATTTTTGATATCAGAGGGATTGTTCATTAAAAGTTCACATCGGCCAGACAGACCACGTTTACCACCTACAAGTGTTGTGGGGAAACTTAGACAAAAATGACCTGAACCTTTCCCCAACAATTCTTGGCTCCTACATCACGACGACACATCAGATCCCAGGGCACTGTCTCTGAGGGAGGTTTTAGCCAGTTAACAGATAACTGTATTGGAAAACCCTCCCTACTCCCCTGATCAGGACTCTAATGACTTTCTTTTTCACCAAAAGATAAAAGAAATATTTAAAGGAAGACATTTTGATGTTATTCTGGACATCAAAGATAATACATTGACAGTTGTGATGGCCATTCCAGAAAAAGGGTTCTAAATTTGCATTGAAGCATGGATTACGTGCTGAGGCCAGTGCACAGCTTTCCCCGGGGGGTGCTCTGAAAGGGACCGTGGTGATACTCAGCAATGAGGTGCCAGCACTTCTTCTAGGATGAGCTCGTGAAATTAATTGTCAGGCCTCGTATATATGCATTCATCTATACATGTACATACACACACCATGGAATACTACTCAACCATAATGAATAAAATAAAATCATGTCAATAACATGGATGGAACTGAAGGCCACTATCTTAAGACAAGTGAGATTACCAGAAACAGAAAGTCAAATGCCACCTGTTTCTGCTCACAGGTGAGATACAAATAATGTGTACACATGGACTTGGAGGGTGAGATAACAGACCCTGACCCTGGGAAGGGATGGGGGACTCATTATCCATATCAGTACAGTTTACGTGATTTGGTTGACGGCTACACGATCAGCCCAGAGCTCGTCACACACGACGTAGCCATGTTACAAAGCTGCTTCTATCGCTTCTCAATCTATGAAAAAGAAATTGCAGTGTAATGAAAAATTGCTAAACTAACATGCATGACACATTAAAAATATTATGTAGTATTTGACTAGCTATTAAATTCAATTTTTGTAAATAAACTCTTTTTTTAGAATAGCATTAGACTTTAGACTGACAAAAAGGGCAAAGATAAGAGAAAGAGAATTCCCACATACCTCACACAATTTTTCCCATTATTAACATTTTATTTGTGTGTGTATTATTTGTGTGTATTTGTGTGTGTCCTCTAGAGAAAGAGAAACAGTTATATATAATATTATATTGTATTATATTATATATTATGTCATATATTATGTATTAAATATCACATGAGTATGTAAATATATATGTGATTTCCCTCTCCATTTATCCAGATCCTGATTTGTAGGTAAGTCATATATATCACCCAGTGCAGGACCAGATGGGTGTCCCAGTTTGAAGACAATCAGGCCTGAGAGTAAATTCTCCTTTACCTCCTCCGTTGTCTTCAAACTTCCAATGGATTGGATGAGGCTACCACTCTGGGAATAGCAATATGCTCTATTCCGTCTATAGATCCAGATTTCATCCGGCATTGTCCTCTCAGATGCAGGATAAAGCTGAACCAAGTATCTGGACATTCCATGTCCCAGTCAAGTTTGACGGGTAATGATAAACCATAATATGGAATGTTTGTCACGATTGATGAACCCATATTACATATTTTTATTAAGTAAAGTCCCTACTTTGATTTCCTTAGTTTTTAGCTGAAGTTATTTGTTTTTATTCCAAAATCTTACTGGGCCACCACATTAAATTTAGTGGTCATGCCCTCTTAGGTTACTCTTTGCTTTAATAATTCTCAGACTATTTTTTTGACAACCTTGACAGTTTTCAGGGATACTAGCCAGGTATTATTTTATGTTCTACTACTGAAATTGGTCCAATAGTTCTCTGATGATTAGATTGGGGTTAAAGGCTACTAAAAGGAGCACAGAGATAAAGTACCTTTTCATGGCATCGTATCAAATCTACATAATACCAAGATGACTTAACACTGTCACAGGTAACCTTGAGCTCCCGGCTAAGATGGTAGCTTCCAAGTTTCTTCGTTGTAAAGTTACTTTTTTCCTCCTTTTATATACTATACTCTTTTGAAGAGTCAATTAAGACAATACATAGTGAGAAGTTATGCTTGGAATGTCAATATCTATATTCAGAAATTTTATGCAGGCAAGATTTGCCTTTCTCCAGCATTTATTTCCTTACTCATCATGTATTTTTCATGTCATCATGAACCCAGATGTATTTATTTTGGGTTATAATCCAATACTTTTACTACCTTGTTTTGTTGCTCAGATTGTTCCATCTTTGAGCATTTGGAGCTCTGTAGGTTGGCTCCTTTGTTCTTTTGACAGATTCTAAATATTATAGATATATTCTAGTGCAATAGACACTCTAAGCTCATCTTTTATATATTTCCCACCTCAGTCCTAGAATGATTCATTTGTCCAAGGACCTCTGGTTGTAGAATCAGATTAGAAAACAAGATCTGACACTAGACGTGTTCACTGCTAACATCTAGTGTGGGGATAGCATGGCTTATATGCTCTCAGCCAATAGACTAAGGAAATACATGTGTGTATATACATACATCTATCAATACTTCTACGTGCGAACACTGTATCTATCATATGTGAGGTTAAACATTCATTTATATTGACATAGCCAATTCTTGACCCATTAGCACATACATCATCTTAGCCTTTACTTCTTGCTCATCTGGAACTTACTGTTTGAACAATGAAAAACTTGTCTCCCACTATGGTCCATCCATTACTTAATTGTTCACTTTCAGTATGTACGGATGCATTATCGAAATTGCTACCCTGCACCACCGTGGGAAATGGCTTTATCAACCAGAGTACGATTCCTGAGTACAGCTCCTTTTTGCCTTTAGTTTTTCAGACTCTACTTGTTTCCAAAGTTACTGAGCTCAGCACATTCCTCCCATCTCCTTCAGAGAGGTTGTTTCATAAATTTATAATGCATTTACTTTGTTACATTATGTAATACATCCTTGTATTCTCTGGCTTTCTAAATGATTTTCTTATTTGCATGGGTTAAGATTCAGTTTTTGTACTGTAAATGTCCATGGCGTTTAAAAAATGCATATTGTCACATATTGACCATTGTTATAGTATTGTACAGAATATTTCCATAGCCTTATAAAAAAGTCCCCTATGCCTCACCTATTTAATTCTTTCTTCCATAGTCCCAAACCTCTGGAAACCACTTGTTTATTCTGTTTCTAACAAAGAACTTTCCTGCTGAGCACTTTTGTCTTTTCCAGAATGTCATGTAATTGAAATCATATCACATGTAGCCTTTTCAGACTGACTTCTTCTACTTAATAATAAGCATTCATATTTAGGATTTATTCATGACTCATTATTTATTCATGCATTCCTTGATAGCTCATTCCTTTTAATTACTGAATCTCATTTCCATTATATGTATTTATTTATCACATTTTGTTTATTCATATTAAAGAACATAGTGGTTGCTTCCAGTCTTTAGAGTTTGTTTAAAAAGCTACTATAAACATTTTCAAGGGACTTTTTGTGGACATAAGTTTTTAAATGAGTTGGCTAAATACCTTATACATGATTGCTTCGTCGTACGGTAAGATTATGGATAGCTTTGTAAAAAACTTCCAAGCTGTCTTCCAAAGTGGCTATAAGATTCATCTTTCCTTCAACAGTAAGTTAGGGTTTCCGTTGCTCTTTATCATCATTAGTAATTGGCATTATAAGATTTTTTTTTAATTTTAGCCATTTCAGTAGATATATGGTAATATGTAGTTGTTGTTTATTTTCAGTTTCCTGATAACTAATAATCTTGAGAAATTTCCATATTTGTATTTTTTACCTGTTTCCAATTTACCTATTTATATTTGTTACCTTCTTTTGTGAATGTATTATCAGATATTTTGCCTATAATTAACTTGATTTTTTTTCTTCTTGTTGAGTTTCAGGAATTCATTTTATATTTTGGGTACTAGTCCTTTATCAGATAAGAATCCTACAAATACATTCTTCGTGACTATGGGTTGTGTTTTCATTCTCTTAAGAGAGAAGTTTCCAATTTAAATGAAGTCCAGCTTATCAAGTTTTTCCTGTCATAAGAAGAGATATTACACATTTCATGTTGCAACTAAAACTCATTATCAAATCCAAGGCCACACACATGTTTTTAAGTGCTTTGTTCTGTAAATTTAATAGTTTTGCATTTTACATTTAAATTTATGATCGATTTTTAGATAAGTCATGAAAGAGGTATATGGCCGGGTGGCACCTGTGACTCAAAGGAGTAAGACGCCGACCCCCTTTGCCGGAGGTGGTGGGTTCAGGCCTAGCCCCGGCCAAAAACCTCAAAAAAATAAAAAATAAAAAATAAAAAAAAAGGTATATGGCCTATGTCTAGGTTCTTTTTTATATACATATGAAAGTTCTAGTAATGTTTATTGCAAAGACTTTTTTTCCATTGCATTTCCCTTGTTCTTTTGTAAAATATTAGTCTAATATATAGTCACACATAGCTTAATAATAGGATATGCTCTGAGAAATACATTGTTAGGGGATTTCCTCATTGTATAAACATCATAGAATGTAACTACATAAACCTATCTACTATAGCAGTGGTTCTCAACCTTCCTAATACTGCAATGTATTTTCATTGTTACAATACAAAGGGGTCACGACCCACAGGTTGAGAACCGCTGTATAGCCTCCTGTGTACTGAGGCTATCTGTTACCGTTAAGTACTGAATATTGTAGGCAATTATAGCATGGTGGTATCTGTGTTATGTAAACATATCTAAGCAAGAAAGACACAGTAACAATATAGTATTATAATCTCATGGCTGCATACACAGTCTATTGTTGACGGAAACATCCTTATATGGGGTATGAGTATTTTCACAGGGTTCTATTTCTAGGCTCCCCATTACTTTCCTATAGGTCTATTTATCTCTCTTTTCCTCAATACCATGATGTCTTTATCATTAAACTTTTTAGCAAATGTTAAAATTAAATAGTGTGATTCCTTTAATATTGCTCTTCTTCCTCAGAATTGTGTTAACTATTCTGTTCTGCTTTTCCATCTAAGCAGCAGAACCAATTTTTTAAAATATCTACAAATAGCTTCCTGAGATTTTGATTTGAACTGGTATCTTAACCATGTACAGTCTTCAAATCCATTACTCTGGAGTATCTCATGTTTATTTAGATTTTCTTTTATTTATTTCAACAGTGATTTATAGTTTATGCACATATATTCTGTACATATTCTCTTAGATTTACATCTAAGTATTCATATTTTGGGAGTTAGGCTGCTATTATAAATGGTGTTTTTTTAAATTTAACTTTGTATTTGCTCATTGGTAGTGAGTGCATAGTTCACCAATTGCCTTTGTTATATTAGACTTGTGTTCTGGAATGCAGGTTGACTTCCGTATACTAACATCGCATTCTGTAATTCTCTCTATACTCACTTATTATTTCTAGGAATTTTGGTAGATGCTTTAGAACTCTATGTAGACCATAATGCCAACTATGAAACAGCTTTCTTTCTTTATTTGCAGTATGTGTATCTTTAATTCTTTTTGTCATCTTACTGTGTGAGAGTAGCTAGAGAGAATCAGTGGATCATGTTCCCAATCTTGGGCAGGAAGCTTCTGAGCTCGTACCATGAGTGTGATATTAACTACAGGTGTATGGGTCGATGGTCTTCATCAAAATGAAGAAGATACCCTCTATTCTTGTTTGCTAAGAGTTTTCATCATGAATGGGTATTGAATTTGGTCAAATTATTTTTCTGTAGTGACTAATATAATTGTTTTTTTCCTTTCTTGTAACATCTTCTTTAGTTTTCATAGTATAATGATGTCTTCATAGAATACATTATGAAATATTCCTTTTGCTTTTAATTTCTGGAAACATTGTGGAAAATTTTTACTATTATCCTCTGAAATGTTTGCTGGTATTGGCCATACCGGCCCAGGTGCTTTCTTTCTTGAAAGGTTATAGTGATATTAAATTTCACATATATAATGTAAAAATAAACAAATCCTTTTTTCCAGATTCTCTATTTCCCCTTGTGTGAGTTTTGATATTCTGTGTCTTTAAAGCAATCGGTACATTTCCTTTAAGTTATCAAATTGGCAGGCCGATATTTGTTCATGATACTTCTTTACTGCCTTTTTCACACGCAAGGGGTCACTCGTCATGATCTGTCCTTCGCTTCTGATGCTGCCATTTCTCTTTGCTCTCTTCTTTCTTTGATTAGATTCACAATAGATTTATCACTTTTATTGTTCATTCCAAAGAACTAGGTTTGGATTCACTTATTTTCTCTATTGATTTCCTGTTTCAATGTCATTGATTTCTGCTCTCATTTCTATTATTCTTTTCTTCTGCTTGCTTTTGGCTTAAATCGCTCTGCTTCCCCTACTTTCCTAAAGGTCAGCTTAGAGTACTGATTTTAGATTTTTCTTCTTTTCCAATGTATTCATTCAGTGCTACAGGTTTCTAGAGGTCTGGCTGGAGCAGGGTGACAATGGTAGAGATGTGTCTATTGACAGTGAAGACAGCAAGAGAGGCTCACAGTGCCCAGCCCTGCTATGGGCCTTCTTTCCTGTCCACCAGTTCTATATACTTCACAAGGCCCTGTGAAGGCGATTTTATTAGCATAAGTTAAATAAAACTCATATGGTCATTCAGGTGTTAACACTATCCCATTTCATATATATGCAAATATTCCATAAGTAATGTTCCCAATGGTCCCTTCTCATTTTTTGTGACATTACTGATAATCATGCTATAATCACCTAATAACTTCTTAGTATTATTACTTAAACAAGTAATTATATACTAAATCAATTAAAAATAAGAAAATATATGTTATTTTACCTTCATTTTCTATCTTCTGTAATGCTTTTTTGTCTTTTTCTTCATATAGATTCAAGTTTCTGACATACCATTTTTTTCTGCCTGAATATCTTTTTTTCCCTAATTTTTATTTGTATTCATTTCACTTAGGAGTACAAGGACAGTTTTGTTACATATATATATAATGAATAGCAATGAGATGGGACTTCAAGTGTACCCATCACCCAACAGTGAACATTGTATCTAACAGATTATGTTTTATTCCTCGCCCCCTCCCATCTTGGAAGTCTTCAATGTTATTCCACTCTGCATGACCACAAATATGTAACATTGAACTCCCACATATAAGTGAGAACATATAGTACTTAATCTCCCATTCCCAAATTATAAAGAACATCTTTAATATTTCTTGCAGGGAAGGTCTTTTGCTAATTGATGTTTTTATTTATTGATACTGATTGAAAAAGTCTATTTCTCTTTCACTTTTGAAGGATAATTTTACTGAACTCTAGGTTAGTAAGATTTTTTTCTTCAAACATATTAAAGGTTTCACTCTACTCTTTTTTTACTTAATCATATTTTTTAGTATTTCAAAATATTAAAGGGATAATTTTTTTTTTTTTGAGACAGAGACTCACTTTGTCACTCTTGGTAGAGTGCCGTGGCATCACAGCTCACAGGAACCTCCAACTCTTGGGCTTAGATAATTCTCTTGCCTCAGCCTCCCGAGCAGCTGGGACTACAGGCACCCACCACAATGCCCAGCTAGTTGTTGTTGCAATTTGGCCAGGGCCAGGATCAAACCTGCTACCCTCAGTATATGGGGCCGGCACTCTATCCAGTGAGCAACAGGCGCTGTCTGGGTAAAATGTTTTTGTTACATTGATAGCTTTTGTAATGCTTGAGTTAGGGCTATAAGCATAACCATCATCCAAATAGTGTTCCTTGTGCCCATTAGGTAGATTTTGCCCCTCCCCCCTCCCCTCTTCCCTGCTGGATTCCTGGGACCTTTACTTCCGTCTGCGCGCATGTGTGCCCAGCAGTTAGTTTCAATTCATTGGCAGGTACTTGTGGCATTTGCTTTCCATTTATGAGATACTTCATTTAGAATAATTGTCTTCAGCTACATCCACATTTCTGTGAAAAGCCATCCTTTTTATGGCTGAGTAGAACTCCATGGTGTGTGTATTATTAATTTTATTAACACATTTCATTAATCCATTTGTGAATTGATGGGCTTTGTGTTGATTCCACAGTTTGCAATAGTGAATTGTGCTGCAATAAACTTTTGAGTGCAGGTGCTTTTTGATAAAATGACTTTTTCCCCATTTTCCCACTTAGTAAGGGGATTGCTTAACTTTTAGTTCTTTGATAAATCTATATACTTTTTTCCATACAGGTTATACTAATTTTCAGTTCCCACCAACAGTGTATAAGCATTCCTATCTCTTTGCAGCCATGCCAACATCTATTGTTTTCAACTTTATAATAAAAGCCACTCTAATAGCAGTAAGGTGGCATCATATCATGGGCAAGATGGTGTCTTACTGTGATTTTAATTTTAATTTCCCTGATTATGAGAAACATTGAACATTTTTTCATGTATTTCTTGGTCATTAGTATGCATTCTTTTTTTTTCTTTTATTTGTTTTTGCAGATTTTGGCCGAGGCTGGGTTTGAACCCACCACCTCCAGCATATGGGGCCAGCGCCCGACTCCTTTGAACCACAGGCGCTGCTCAGTATGCATTCTTTTGAAACCTTTTGTTTATGTCTTAGCCCACCTTTTAATGGAGTTTTTTTCTTCATTGCTGATTTGAGTCCTTCATAGGTTCTGAATTTTAGCTCTTGGATACATACTTTGTGAAGATTTTCTCCCATTTTGTAATTTTTCTATTTACTCTGTTGATTATTTCCTTAGCTATGCAGAAGCTTTTTAATTTAATCAAGTAATTGCCTTTTATTTTTGTTATTACTTTAATTGCCTTTGGGGTTTCAGTCATAAATGCTTTAATTAGTCCATATAGTATTTGATTTACCATTCCTGTAAGAGTTTTCCCTACATTTTCTTCTAGAATTCTGTGGTTTCATGCCTTACATTTAAGTCTTTTATCCATCATGAATTAATTTTTATGGCTGATGAGAGATGAGGTCCTGTTTCATTCTTCTGCATGTGGCTATCTAGTTTTCCCAGCCTTTATTTTCCTCACATATGCTGCTGCTTTGCTCATGATCATTTGGGTGTAAGTAGTTGGCTCTGTATCTGTGATCGCTGTTCTGTTCCATTGGTCTATTTTTCTATTTTGGTGCTAAAACCATACTGTTTTGTTTACCATAGCCTTTTGTGTAGTTTAAAATCTGATAATGTGGTGCTTCCATATTTGTCCTTTATGTTAAAGATTTCCTTGGCTATTCAGGCTCTTTTCTAGTTCCAAATGCTTTTTTTCTGGGTCTCTGAAATATTACCTTGTATTTTGGTGGGCTTACATTGAATCTATAAATCACTTTGGGTTTGATAGACATTTTAATGGGGTTGATTCTACCAAATTGTAAACATGTTATGTTTTTCCATTTTTTTCTGTCAATTAAGATTTCTTTCCTTGTAGTTTTGTAATTCTCCTTGTACAGATATTTCACCACCTTGGTTACATATATCCCTAAGTATTTTATTTTTCTTTGTAGCTATTGTAAATGGTACTGAGACTTTGATTTGATTCTCATTTTGACTATTATTTGTGTATAGAAATGATACTTATTTGTGTCTATGACTTAGCTGAATTTATTCATTAATTTCATAACTCTCTTGGTGAAGCTTTTGAGGTTTTCTAGAAGATCATATCATCATCAAAAAGTGGTATTTTGACCTCGTTTTTCTGGATTTGGATACCCTTTACATCTTTTTTCTTTCCTGATTGCTCTGGCTAGGACTTCCAGCACCCTGGTGAATAGAAGTGGTGACAGTGGACAGCCTTGTCTTCTTTCAGTATGTAAGAACTTGCCCCATTTAGTATGGTATTGGTTGTGGGTGTGTCATGCATGGATTTTATAATTCTGAGATATGTTCCTTTTATGCTCAGTTTATTGATGACTTTTATTATGAGAAAGTGTTGGATTTTGTGAAATGTTTTTTCTATATCAGGTGAAGTGATCTTATATTCTTTGTTTTTACTTCTGTTTACACAGTGAATCACATTTATTGATTTATGTATGGTGAAGCATCCTTGCATCACTAGGATGATATCCACTTCTTCATAATGAATTATTTTTTTTTTGATAATTGTTGGATAGTTTGCTAGTATTTTATTAAGGATTTTTTTTTTTTGCATCTATATTCATAAGGGATATTGGTCTGTACTTTTATCTTGTTTAATCTTGTTTCTTTCCTGGCTTCCATAACAAGGTGATAATTGTTTCATAAAATGAGTTAGAGAGCATTTCCTCCTCCTCCTCGTTGCCATGGAATAATTAGGGCAGTATGAGTACCAGCTCTTCCTTCTATGTCCAGTAGATTTGGCTGTAAATCCATCAAGTACAGCACTTTTTTTGTAGGAAATATTTTTTACTCCTATTTCAATCTCACTCCTTGATATTGGTCTGTTAAGGAATTCTATGTCTTCCTGATTGGGTTTGGGGTGGTTGTGTTTTCATTGGAATTTGTCCATTTCCTCTATGTTTTCTGGTTTATGTATGTAGGAATTGTCATAGTATTTACAGATGGCATTTTGTATTTCTGTGGCATTGGTTGGAATATCTCCTTTTTCATTACTGATTGAGCTTATTTGAGCCCTTTTTCTACTACTCCTAAGTAATCTTACAAAAGGTCTATTTTCTTATTTTTTCAAAGAACTAACATTTGTTTCATTTGTCCCTTGCAATTTTTTGTTGTTATTTTCCATTTCATTTAGTTCTGTAGTGACTTCACTTGTTTCCTTTTCTCTACTGGCTTTGGGTTTGATTTTCTCTTTCATCTCTAGTTTCTAGAGCTATGGCATTAGGTTATGAGTTTTATAAACATTCTGTCTTTCTGATATAAGCATTTAAGCCTATGAATTTTTCCCTTTGGGCTCCTTTTGCTGAATCTCATAGATTTTGATAGCTTGTGTCCCCCTTTTCATTTAGATGAAATTTCTGATTCGCATCTTAATTTCATTTTTGACCCAATAACTGTTCAGCAGCTGGTTATTTGATTTCCATTACACAGTGTAGATTTGAATGTTTCTCTTGTGATTGATTTCTAGTTTTATGCCACTGTAGTCTAAGAAGATACACAGTATGATTTTTATTTTTTAATTGTTGAGACATCTTTTGTGACTAAGATAAAATCAACCTTGGAGAATGTCGCATGTGGTGAGAAGAGTAATATATATTCAGTGCTTTGGTAAAATATTCTGTAAATGTTTGTTTGGCCCATTGTTCAGAAGTTCAATTTAAGTCCAGTGTTTCTTAATTTATTTTTTGCTTTGATGATTTGTCAGTGGGTTGTTGTTCCTGCAATTATAATTCTGCCCTTTATCTGTTTGCTAAGATCCAGCAGAATATTCTTTATGAATCTGGGGGCTTTTGTGTTAGGTGAATATATATTTAGGATTGTTATTTCTTATTGAATTACTCCTTTTATAATTATATAGTTAATATTTTTGTCTTTTCTTTAATAATCGTTGTTTTAAAGTCAGTTTTATATGATTGAGAATGGCTGTACCAATGGTTTCATTTGCATGGAATATTTTTCTCATAACTTCATCGTGAGTCTTTATGAATTCTTGTGGGTTACACGTGCTTGCTGGAGATATAAGATTTCTGGGATGTATATTTTCATTTATTCAGCCAGCCTGTGTCTATTGACTGAGCCATTAAAACTGTTCATGTTGAATAATAGAATTTACATGTGGGGTGCTGTTCTGTTCATTATATTAAGTAGTAACTTCTTGCTCTATTTTCCCTTCTGTGCCATTATTTTACATGAGCTGAGAGAATTAGCATTTGGATGATTATAACTAATGAGTGTATATTTTTCTTATCCACATCTAATGCAGTTCTGAGTATTTTCTGACGAGCATGCCTACTGGTGGTAAATTCCTTCAGTGTTTGCCTGTCTGGAAAAGTGTTTGTTTATCATTTATATATGAAACTTAGAATTTCAGGGTACAAAATTTTAGGCTGGAAGTTGTTCTGTATAAGAATACTGAAGATGTGTAATTAATTCCTTCTGGCAATTAGGTAAGGTGTCTGCTAAGAAATTTGTGGTTAGGCTGATGGGTTTTCCTTTTTATGTAACTTTAATGTTTTCACCTCACTTCTCCCAGGAACTCCTCTTTCATGCTTAATTTGGTCAATCTGATGACTTGGTATCTTGGTGATTGTCTCTTGGCAATGACTTTGCCAGGTGTTCATTGAGCTTTGTCTATCTGGATGTCAAGATCTCTAAAGAGACCAGAAGTTTTCTTCAATTATTCTCTGAAGTAGATTTTCTAGCATTTCTTTTCTTCAGCCTCAGGAAGCTTATGATTCTTTTGTTTGGCCATTTTACATAATCCCATTTTCCTCATAAGCTTTGTTCATTTCTCTTGATTCTTGATTCTTTATTTTTAACTGACTGGGTTAATTTAAGAGAATTGTCTTCAATTCCTGAAATTTTTTTCTTCTGTCTGGTCTAAACTAGTCTTAAAGCTTTCACTATGTTTTTGATTTTCCTTAAATGGATTTTTCATTTCCAGAATTCTATTTTATTAATGTGTCTATCTTTAGTATATTCATTTCCTGAACTGTTTTTCTGGTTTCTTTCAAACTTTTTTTCATTTTCTTTTGGATTTCATAGCGCTTCCTTAAAAATCTATATTTGAAATTCTTTATTTGTTATTTAAATATTTTCATTTTGGTCAGGAATCCATTGCTACAGAGCTGGTGTGCCTGTTTGGGGGTGTTTCCGCTCTTAGTTTTCACAACTCTAGAGTTCTTACACTGATTCTTTTGTGTCTGAGGCAGCTATCACTTCTAGTTTTGGAATTTTATTTTTTCTAGATGTTTCCCCTCCTCATTTTTAAGGTGTGTCTGTAGCATTTGTTGAGTAAGAAACTTTCACTTTGCTTGTCAGTACTTTGGTGGAATCTGGGTTCTGGTTGGATTCCTTGGTTGTAGATATACATAGTGTGGTAGTTCTCTTAGTTGCTAGGTATTTAAAGACTGTAGTGGTGATAAACCATGTGTGCGGGCAGATTCTCTGCCTCTCACTGATAAGGGAAGATGGAGGTCTATGAAATCTGCTCTCTTTCCCCATCTTTGTGTTCTTTTTAACCATATGAGTTGCATGGTCATGTCCAATTTAATCTCTGACACAATAGATGGTACTTATCAATAAGAATCAACCACAGCTTATATGACTGAGTCAGTAAATGTTGTAAAGGGCTTTATAAGTTGTCCTCCTTGCCAGTAAGTGATGCTTGCCAGAAAGAATCAGTTCCAGTGTTGTTTGGGGGGAACCTGTGACCATCTCTAGTCCCTCAGGAGAGGCACCTAGTGCCCTGAGCAGTGAGTGGAGCCCTGGAGTTTCCAAAGGTGTTCTTATTCTTCACCACAATAGAGGTGGGCAAAGGAGTTAAGTTGGGTGGGTCTAAAGCAGGTAAGCCCGCCTT
The DNA here is from genome assembly GCA_963574655.1 of Perodicticus potto. Taxonomy (NCBI): domain Eukaryota; kingdom Metazoa; phylum Chordata; class Mammalia; order Primates; family Lorisidae; genus Perodicticus; species Perodicticus potto. The sequence goes on along the minus strand of CAUYRH010122382.1, from coordinate 23,974 downwards.
TGGGCTCTACAAATGGAATTGTCTTATTAAAATAAAATGGTGTTCTTCCATGCTGCTGAGAAAAGACTCCAGGAAGGGGTTGAAGCATCCCCACCAAGGCAGAACATCTGCCTGTGTGGGGGCAGGGCCATCTGAGATTGACAACCTGGCTGTCAGAGGGGGGCTTCTCTCTTCTCCCTGCCTATACGCTGTGTTCATCCAGCATCTGGCCACATGCAGACGGAACTGGCTGAGCTCATCTGCAATGGAGCTGACCCCAGGTATTTCTCACAATCTTCATCCAATGTACATTTTAAGTGTTTCCACCAGTGTATCATTTCAAAGCCTTTTGCTCCACCTAAGCAGCTCTGGTCTTTGACTCTGGGTGAGACTGTCTCTTTACATTTCAGGGTTTTCCCTGTAACCTCAGCTCTCTGCTGCAGCCAAGAAAAATCACTGATTTTCTTGTCAGTTTTTGTTTGTTGTTTTGAGTACAGACATGTGACATTCAAGGTCTTTATATGTCATAGCAGAAATAAGAAATATTCAGTCCCTTTTACAAACTAGTATTACCTCTCTTTTGATTAAAATGAAGAGCTCAAATAACTTGCCCTGGTTCATGTTTGGGGAAAAGCTGAGTCATGGATTAACCTCAGTCTGAGGTCATGATCTTAGCCACTATGGTATACTCCCTCCATGTTGTATAAAATAGCACCAATTAAAGAGGTGAACAAAACAATGTTGGAGCAATGAAAGGAAGCAACCAAATTTTGGAACTAGCTGCATATAAAAGCTTCTTGAAAGAGGTAACAGACAAGGGACAGTGGAAACTTAAGCAAAGGTAAAACAGGCATAAAGGTATTTTAAATGAATATTGTTTTCATTAGAATCGGTTGTGAAGTAGAGGAGATATGTTCAAGACACTGATATATCTTGAGATAGGCTCCATGCCTGGTGAGGGACTGTCCAAAGAAGGATGCATGTAATTTACCTCATAACTAATAAAGAATGAAAAGATTTTTTTTTAGAGTAATGCATTTGGAAAGTGGCCCAAGGGAGGTGACAGATGGGCTATAAGAATTTATCTAAGATACTATAACTGAGTAAGAATAAAACATGAGGGATATGTGTTTATATATGTGTAAATTTATGTATAATGCTTATTCTCGATGAACAAAATTTAACCTGGAAAAAACACCCTCTGAAGGAGCTGACTAGAATTTCTTTCTCTTCTTTCTGTTGCTATCTAAAGTTCTCATCTGTACACAGCACTTAGAATAGATGGCTTTCACGAGCCATCAATACAATTTCTATTTTGACTATTGACGACACAAAGATTTGAAATCACTATCAGGCTATGTTTATTACCTACATAATTACAGTATTATCATTTATGTAAAAACATATCCTGTTGCTAAAACTATACATATCATTTGAAAAAACAGCAAGTAGTATATACCCTCTAAATATTCCTACAGAAAAAGTTTAAATATAGAAAGTTGGACAATTAAGTTCACAAACTTGCCACCACGTGCTTACAGTAGCATCACTGTAGGAACAACTTGGTAAGATTCTTGTAATGTTGGTATGTCAGTATCTCACAGTTGTATTAATGTTGACATGTGGCAGTGTCTTGTTGAGTGGAATTCCTTATTATTGTGTGTTTTGGGGGGCTATCATGAGAATGTCAGAGCTTAATTAGAGCAATGAGCAAACATTAGTAAACTTCTTGTGAAACTTGGCAAAAGTGGAAATGAAATTAGGGTATATACATCCAAGTTTAAAAGCTAATGCCACAAAAAAATGGAAGTGTATAAGTGGATTCAATGTTTTTCTGATGTGAGAGAAAGTGTCATTGATGAAGAGAGATCAGAGCAGCCAATAATAAGCAGAACTGACAAAAACATTGCAAAAATCGATCAAATTATATAACAAAATTGTCTGCTCACTGTGAGAAGCATAGCAGACCAAGTAAAAATCAATGAACAAACAATTATGAAAATATTAATGGAAAATCATGCCTAACAATTCATGGCTCTTGCATCTCAACAATAGACCAGCTACACAGACAGACCAGCTGTCTGTGAGGGAGTTTTTACCCAGTCCACAAATTACTATATTGAAACAACCCCCTTATTCACCTGATCTGGTCCCAATGACCTTTTTCTTTGCTTGAAGTTGAAGAAAATATTGAAAGGAAGACATTTGAATGACATTCAAGACATCAAAGGGAAAACAAGAACAACTTTGATGATCATTCCAGAAAAAGATTTCCAAAATTGCTTTGAAGGGTGGACTAGGCATTGGCTTTGGTACATAGCTTCCCAAGGGGCGCCCTTCAAAGGTAACATTCAGCACATGTGATATTCAGCAATGAGGTATATAGCACTTTTTCTAAGATAAGATGGTGAACTTAATTTTCAGACATCTAGTCACAATTTTAGAAACAGGAACTTAAACAATAAGCAATAGACTGCACGGTGCTTTCTTTTACTAGAGCACACTGTGTAGAGGGTAACTTAGTAAAATCCCCAGGGTACATGTAAGGTGGAATCTACTATTACCTTTTTCTCTAAATTCTAAAACAAGTTTTAGCCTTGGTTGTATGTTTCTCAGCAATCTTCTTCCAGATGACATTTCTGTAGGTCAGTTTATGGAAAACAGAATTTTGCATTCAATGCTTTATCATCTGGCTCCTGTATTAGCATTGTTTTTTCCCGGTGGTTTTCATGCTGGTACCTATCTCTCGGAGCACTGGAGAGCTTATCTTTGTGTCCATGTTGACTGCAAATAAAAACTGAAACTCAAGGGGAAATGAGGACAATTTCCTGCTACTTTTGAGTCTCATACATTTTTCTCTCCCATCCTTTAACAGGAAGGCTAATACTTAAGAATATGGAGAGGAAGCCTTATATTTAAATAAGTAAACAGTAACTGTTGGTGTTCCTACCTTCTGGTGTCCAAAACCTAGGCTAGGCTAAGGCATGATCACTAACTCATTTACTCTTGCTCAGTAGATAGCAATTTGAATTGGGAAGCAATTATATACAAAAATGGTGAGTAATTATATAAAAAATTAATTTCATTACATTATTCTCCCAAACTATCATAAGGAGGGTTGGAAGAAAGAATTATTCTGGGCTGGAATTAGGCTTTCTAATCATTATTCTGTTGCACTGGAACTGCCCAAGTGAGGCACTCTGACTTCAGATTTTCAAAGGAAGGGTGAAAAACCAAAACTAGATGAGAAGTCAAAATCAGTAACACACAAAAGAGAGATGTCGGGAAAAGGGGACAGGCAAAAATGAATACAGAAAATGGGAGCACAGGGATGAGAAGTGTGGGCAAAAAGAACAAGAGAAAAGAATTACCTCAAAAAAACTGAGCGACAGATTCAAAGAGAGTTAAAAAAATTGTTTTATTCTCTCTCTCTGTCTCTCTCTCTTTATCTGTTGATACATGTGGGAAAATACTTAGCTGCAAAAAAGTGAAGCCATATGGCCAAACCAAAGCTCAGAGGAAAGGAGCATTTTAAGCTCCATTAGACTAGCAAGACTAGATTCGTGATTGCAATTAAACAAATAACAATAATAGTGACAGCTCCATTAGCAATGTAAATTTTATTTTTGTTAACTATTAAAATTAGCTTTTAAAACAACAAAAAGAAGACATTATGAAGCAAAAAAAAATCTCAAATGACCATGGAGAAAATTAGGAATGAATGTATGAATACAGAACAAGGGAAAATTCTCAAATTATTATGTTTTTATTATATTGTCTAGTGTGAACTATGTTTGATTGATTTTTAAATAACATTTCCTCAGTGACATCTATATACAATCTATAACATGACATTTAATATATTTATTGTATAAGTAAATACTTAATATGTATGTCAAAATGTTAGATTACTAAGATGATTTCAGGAAATTTCTGAAATTTAAGAAAAATATCCAAATAAATAAAGGAAATTAAATAGATAAACAGTTGTAAACACTTAAGGAGACGTGAATATGATGCATCAAGCAGCCTTTATCTGCTCAGAGGATTTTGCAAGAATAAACCTATTAAAAGAATAAACTTACTGCAAATCTCACCCTACAGTTTCTGTAGTTATAATGAAACTCATTTAAATAAATATTTGATAAATGCATAAATGAATAAAGATTAAATGAATAAATGAATGGAAACAGAACATAAATACTAAATGATGGAAATTAAATGAATAATTCTTTTGAATAAATCAGCTTCACTTCAATTTGCTAGTATTCTATACAGTTAATACCATCTAAAATGGTAATTTTGCACAGTTCAAGGTAAAGAATTTATCTACACAAGAAGTATTTAAATTTATGGCTATAATCAATATGCTCTAAATACACTTTTAAAAATTCTCTTCTGAGCACCTAACACATTATATTTAAATAATATTTCTTCACTGAGTTAGACTATTCAACATTTCTTTCAGTAATTCTCCAGCACTGACACTACTATGTCCCTGGGAACAGGAAAAATCTCTTCCATGTGTTTTCTTCTCAGAACATTAAACATATTAGCCTGATTACCTCCTCTTATTAGCATTCTTATTCATCTGGAACATTTCCAATTGTCCTTTCTGTATCTATTTTTCGATTAGGTCAAAATAAACCATATTAATTCTCAGTTAGGCTAGGAGGTAGAAGTCAAAATGAGAGAACACCAGATGTTTGTCTTCCAAGTACCCCAGAATTATTCTTAAATCCTAAAGTAATCTTTTAAAGGAGGAATTATGTATAAAAAGCTCCAATTTTTACCCTCAAAGTCAGTAATTGACTAGAATTATTGGAAAATAAGGCTCATAAAAATTTTATAAGTAGTTAAGGTTTTATACATTTCAGTTTCTAGAGGAAAATCACTTCTTAAAGTTCTCAGATACTGCTCAAATGAATAGATAAGAGACGTGTACATTTGAAAGGTGATTATTTAGAGATAAATTGGTCATTTTTTAATACACACGAACAAAGTAATCAACTACAAAGATGAACAACTTTTTAAAACTTCCAATCTTAGCACAATGAAATTGTTTAGAGTAACAATTCATTTTAAATAGAGCAGGGAAAATGCTAACCGGGTTCCCTCTGAATTGCTGCCAATTCCAAATTGTGTAGGCTTTAAACTCTTAAAGTTTTCATTTTAGATTTTTTTAAAAATAAATCTTTTGCTCCATTCCTGAGTTGATGGACACTTAGGTTGTTTCCACGTCTTGCCTATTGTAAATTGAGCTGAGATAAGCAATCTAATGCAAATGTCCTTATGATAAAATGACATTTTTTCTTCTGGGTAGATGCCTAGTAGTGGGATTGTGGGGCAAAAGGGGAGGTCTAATTAGAGTTCTTTGAGGATTCTCCATACTTCTTCCCAAAGAGGCTGTATTAGTTTGCAGTCTCACCAACAGTGTAAGAGTGCTCCCCCCTCTCCACATCCAAAACTGTGGTACATGCACACCGTGAAATACTATTGAGCCATAAAAAAGATGGTGACTCCACATCTTTGTAATATCCTGGATGGAGGTGAAACACGTCCTTCTCAACAAAGTTTCACATGAATGGAAAGGCAATCATCCACTGTACTCAATCCTAATATGAAGCCAGTAGGTGATCTCTTGTATCCCCAAGTAGGAGAAAACTCCTTCAATTCAAGTTGGGGGTATGGGGAGGTTTAGGGTGCTCTCACTGAATGGGCACAGTGGAGTGGGGGTGTCTGGGGCACCATTTGTGTGTGGGACAGAGGGACTCTACCTAAGAAAATCAAACTTTTTGACCTGGTTGTTTGCACCTTCACATTAACCTGAAATAAAGTTACTCTTAAAAAATAAAATTACTCCCAAAAAAGCATCACAAGAATGGAATGGAGAAGCATGAATCCTATGTACTCAATTTTAACATGAGAACAATTAATGACCCTTAAGGACATGGTGGGAGTTGGGGAAGGTGAGAGTAGAGAGAGAAAGAAGGAGGGAGGGGTGGGGGAAAGGAAGAGCAGAGAAGGGGAAGAAGGGAGGCGGGTGGGGTCTTGGTGTGTGCCACGCCTTTTGGGGGCAAGACACGATTGTAAGAGGGACTTTACCTAACAAATGCAATCTGTGTAATCTGGTTTCTTGTACCCTCAATAAATCCCCACCAAGAAATTAAAAAAAAAAATCCTTTGAAGTTCTAATTATTAATCCAGCAATCTGAAAGTTACATACTTTTGAAATGGTACCAAGTTAGCTGGGAGAAAACTTGGCCCCCTTCCAGACACACACCATGTCACTGTACAATTGCTAAGAACTTTTATAGGTTTTGTCTTCCTGTCTCAAGTGCAGAATTATTAATACATCTTTAAAGAGTTTTCTTCATTTGCTCTCTAAAGTTGCAATTTGTATTTATTTTTATAATTAGTACATATAAAAGGATATATAGTAGGTATAAATTAAAATGTATAACATTAATGCCCTTGAACACCCTCTCCAACTTAACTGAAAAAAATCCTATAATTTTGTATTCACACGTGTTCCTCTCCATCTCTTTGCCCGGCCTCTTTTTCTCTCTCTTTATCATTCTTTTGCAGTTTTAAATAATGTTTTCCTCTAAGTTTATTTTCCTGAAGAATAAGTTATATCTTACTGCTTCCAAATTCCATATTAGTGACATACTTTATGTAATTTTATGGGACTTATTTTCACTCAAAGTTTTTTTTTTAACCCAGTGCTAATTATCTCTGGGTTATTTTGATATTTATTCCATTTTCTGAATTCATGTTATTATATCTATTCAGAGAAACAAAATTTTGGTGTTTTTTTTCATTATTTCCTTTAGTAAGTAATTTTTAAACATCTAGCTGCCAGGCACTGTTTTAACAGAAAAAGAAAGCCAACAGTTTTCATGGAATTCATATTGCAGTGAGGGTGAAAATTCTCATCTGTGACACATAGATTACCCATATGTTCTAATTTATAAGACAATATAAAGTGCTAATACTTTCTTAATATTAAATATCATTCACATATTTACACTGATCAACAGCATAGACCAGCTGATCAACATTCTTTCCAGCAGCTGGTATTGCCAAACAATAAATACCATTCAATATACTGGGTGAAAAAGAATATTTCCTATCACTTTAATTTTCGTTTTCTGATAACAAGTGAGGTTAGGCATTCTTTCACTGTTTACTGACCTTTTATGTTTTCTATTTGGCAACATATATGTTTATTTCTTTATTCCCTTTTCCTATTAATTGTTTGTCTTCATGTTGATTCGTAAGAATACTTTATGCATTCAGAGAAATTTCTTTTTTATGGAGTCATTTAGTAAACAGAAATACTTAATTCTCAATTGGTGAAATTTGTCAAAATTTTATGATAGATTCTTATGTAAATTGTTTAGATAATACTTTCCAATTCCAAATTTATAAAAATATTCTCTATTTTCAAGTATTTTAAAGTTTTGTCTTTATGTTCATATTCCATCTGGAATAGATGTTTGCATATGCAATAAAACAAGCACTTACTTTTATTTCTTTCCTCCATATGGGCAATGAATTATCCCAATATCATTAATAAAAAGGTCCATGAATTTTCAAAACCATCCTTGTCAAATATAAAGAGTCTAAAAATTTATATTGGTCATTTTTATTATTATTTTCTCATCCTAATTAGAGTAAATCTTGATATCTGACAACAATTTATGGGTAAAATGACTTTCTATATCACATATCAAGATATTTGATGATCACTATGATGATAAATTTACTGATTTTCCCTGTACTTTTATCATTTTCTTGTTATACATATTTTAGGTATTTTATTAGATACAAGTCTGAAACTTTTTTATTTTCCTGAACATTTATCAAAATGTAATACTTTCTAACCCTAATGCTTTTATCCTTTATTAATTTTATGAGACTATCTTAAATGTTTGGTAAGAGCTAGGACCTCAGGAAGCAACACGGAGTATTAGGGCAGTACTTTAAATATTTTTGATGGTTAATTCCTTTGCTTGTTGGTTGTGTTCTGAGAGATATTAGCAGAAATAAAAATCATAAGGTGCCCAGAAAGACATGTTGAGAAGATCAAACTTTCTATTTCAATGCGGTGACAACATTCTAAGTCATCTTTTCTAGCTATCCTGAAATGTGCACTATGGTGTTGTTTTCTATAGACGCTGTACCTTGGAACAAAACACCAAAAATTACTCTTCTTACTAACTGTAACTTTGTATCCATTGACCAATCTCTGCAGCTCCGTCCCCCTTCCTGCTCACCTCTCCCCTCCTCAGCCTCAGGTAACCACTACAGGCACTCCCAAAGTTGTAAACATCCACTTGCGTACAGTTATGACAGTGGCTTTCTGAGTTACAAACATCTGTCTGATGTAAGGCTTGCGCTTACAAACTGAGGCTACTACAGGTAATAGGTATACGTACCTGTTCCAACTTGCACACAAATTCAGTGTAAGAACAAACCTATAGAATCTATCTCATTCAAAACCCAGGCACTGCGTTCAAAGTTCTCCCTGCTTTTAAATAATCACCCCAATTGATCATTATACTATGTATACATGCATTGAAACATCATATTGTACCCCATAAACATGAACAATCATTGTCTCCCATCCAAGTACTAACCAGGCCCGACCCTGCTTAGCTTCTGAGATCAGACGAGATCGGGCGCGTTCAGGGTGGTATGGCCGTAGACGAACAATCATTGTCAATTGTAAATGTACAATTAAATATAAATAAGCAACCAAATAAATAGATAAAAACACAAGCCTTAAAAAAATACCAAATTTGTCTGAAACGGTCTGCCTGGGATGGCTATGCCCACATACTGTCCCTGCAAGCGTGATCAGGGGTCACATCACTGGCTTTTCGTTGTTTACCCAGGAAAATTCAGTATATATTTTGCAAACATCATTTGATGACAATTCTGCTTGCATAATATTCACCATTTCCACTTCCTAAGAGAAATTTTCTTCATTAAAATATCTGATTTTCCTCAAAATCCACACTTTTGACAAGGACCCACTCCTATCTTCATGGTGGCTCAAACTAACCTGAAGTTAATTCAGTCTCTTTGGACAGTCTTCAGATCAGGAATCAGCTTGGGATTCAGTTCAGGTCAATGGAACTCAAGGAGAGGTTTTCCAAGACTTCGAGAAAGGCTTTTCTGCTCTGAGGATGCCTGCCGTTGGATTCTAGGGAACCTCACTCTTCTTCTGGACATTGTTTTAAGCAGATGTGAGACCTGGAACCTTTGTACTATAACACATGAATGTGACTATGTGACACAGAGGATTCTGTGTCTATCAGTCCTATAATAACCAGAGAATGGCCAGGTGTGGACAGCAGGGCCTCTGAGATGCTTGACACTTAGGCCGCGAGGCACAGGATGCTTTGTATGAACGACACTTAAATGGCGCCCTGTAGCAGACCATTTAGCTCAAGGATAGGAGAAGCCAGAGCTAAGCTCTGAACACTCTGTAATTATAAGAAACACTGGTACCATCTGGATAATATAACACCTTGGTGATAAGGGCTTGAGGGAAGGATTTGGCTCTCCTTAAAACAGAGCTTGAGGCGAGAACATCATGCTTGGCAGTCTCAACACCTGCGGTGCTGACAGCCACAAGATCACGTCTATAAGAAGCTGCAGCAGCAAGCAGTCTGGACGTGGATGCTGTTCTTTCATGGACTCGCTCACTCTGACCCTTTCTCTTCTGCCCACACGGCCTCTGCCCCAGGCCCTTTCAAGAAGACTGCTACTGCTGAGGCGAATAGCCCTCAAGCACCTAAGGGTAGTTGTTCCCCAGGAAGATAGCACAAGGATCTGCTTCTGGACAACAGGTAAGCCAAGCCAGCTGAAGACCTGGCCACTCTCGGCTCAGACAACTGGCACCCCAGATGGGACCCAACAGCGCCCCTGGAGTTGTACAGAAAAGTATTGTTACCAAGAAAAGGAATTTATTAAATGTAATTCTAAACTTTTAAAATAATTGTTTGCTTTTCATATATATTCTTTTTGAGATTCATTTTAAAAGTAAGCGATACACTTTATTTTTTGTGTATTCAATTATCTTGGGGGGGCACCTAAGTTGTAAATAAATTCATTTTTGAGACTTTACAACTTGAAACTATGGTGATGTACTTGTTTTACATCAAAGCACACTTAAATTATTTTTGTGACTATAGAAGATAAACCCTTTGGCACAGGTGAATTTTCGTCACAATTGTCTCACAGGAGAGAAAAGAAATGCCAAGAGAATTAGATGTTTCAGACTCCATGATTTCCTCTGTCTTCTTAAGGACAAACAGTCCCCAGTTTACTATGATTCAACTTAACAATTTCTTGACTTTATGATGGTTTTATCCAGGGATTATGTTCTATTTTTATTTATGATATTTTTGCTTTCAATGATTTTATCTGGACATAACTCCATTATAGTCAAGGATCATTTGTGTATGTTTAGTATTTATTCTATTTCATTTTCATTAATCACTAATGATTTTTAACATTTTACATTTGAGAATATTTAAAATTTAGCATTTTTACATATATTATGTACTTTCACTCATTTTTAATAATTTTCAAGATTTGTATGACCAGGCTCAGGGTAAAAGTTTAATAAATTCTTTAAAAATTTATGTAGCATCCCTAAGTCTAAAAAGACCAAAAAACAAAAAAATCCCTCTATTTCATAATAGAAAAACCGTCTTTGGAAGTAAATATTCTTTAATTTTGTACTTTTGACTGGATGAATAAAAAATTTGTAGCATTTTTATTAATCCATTCATGGATTGATGGGTCCTGGGTAGTTAACAGTTACCTGCACATATGGAGGTAAAACTCAACAGCAATCCAGCAGGGGGAGGAAGAAGGTGGGGGAGGGTAAACTCACACCTGACAGGTGCAGTGCACATGTTCTAAGTAAAGCACAGTGTTGGAGCCCGTATAGCCTATGGCTAGAAGGAGTGAGAGTGATAAGAAATACCTGTATAGCTCAATAATGGAACACCTGGGTGGAAAGGGCGTGGAGAGGGATTCAGCTCTCCTAACAAGCACGAGAGCTCGCGAGGTGAGAGCAGTGGGGAATTGGCAGTCTCTACACCTGTGGTGTTGAGAGGCACCAGATCAGCCTTATATTAGGCTGGAGGAGCAGGCTGTCAGGGAGCATGCGCATTCTATCACGGACCTGCTGAGTCTGTCTCCTCTCCTGCCTGCAGAACGCTGGCACGTCTCTCTGCTGAAGATCACCAAGCTCTGCTAAAGACTAAGATCTATCTTTCTAAGAAGACTGCTTTATTCTCATTCTCTCTCTCTCTCTCTCTCCAGCTGAAGTACATAACCCTCAGGCACCAAAGAGAAACTAAACCTGAGCAAGGTAACTTAGCGGTCAGCGTCTGGAACCTGGTTAAGCTGGGCCCAAGACCTGGCCAGTCTGGGCCCTGGCAAGAAGTGCCAGAAGTGACATGTGACAGGACACAATTAGAATATCTACTGAAAATGTACAAATGCAAACTATGTAACCAAAATGTGTGTGCCCTGAAATGCTCTAAAATTAAAAAAAAAAAAAAAGGCATTTTACAAAACAGTAAAAAAAATTATACAATTTATCACTAAAAAAGAAACAGGATAGGCTTGGTGCCTCTGGCTCAAGCGGCTAAGGTGCCAGCCACATACACCTGAGCTGGCGGGTTCAAATCCAGCCTGGGCCCACCAAAGAATGACAGCTGCAATCAAAAAATAGCGGGGCATTGTGGCGGGCGCTTGTAGTCCCAGCTACTTGGGAGGCAGAGGCAGGAGAATCGCTTGAGCTCAGGAGTTGGAGGTTCCTGTGAGCTGTGATGCCACAGCACTCTACCCAGTGTAACAGCTTGAGGCTCTGTCTCAAAAAAAAAAAAAAAGAAACAGGATAAAGCAATCTCAGGAGAATACTCCTTAAGACTTACTGACTGCTCTGTTTTCAATCAGCGTAGACTAGGAGAATGTAGGCAGTGTTTGAAATATAGACAGTTCTCTCCACATGATGCATGTTAATTGAGTTAGCATTTCACCTCACGTAACTGGAGAAGGGAAAGGTTTTTAACTTTCAGGATAACTATGTGAATAACAGATAAAATGATAGATAGGACGGTAGGAAAACGAGAAAGCCCCAGACGAGAAAAGTAGAATCAATTCTGCTTGGAAGATGATTCAAAATTTAGACAGCAGTCATGATCCCCAGGGCAAATATCATCTTTGTCCCACTCTTGAAGACTTTTCTCCGTTTCCTGCATGATGATAAGTATCAGTCATCACTCCTCTCCACATAAAACAAATCTATCGACTTTCTTCATGAAAAAGAAGAAATTTAAATTCTCTTAAATGGCATATCTGGAAGAGAAAATAGAAATTCTTTTTGAATACCTGAACATCTAAATTGAATTTGAATTTTAAAAAATAGATCTTTTAAAGAACAACCTAGAATTATTGAAATTTACTCACAGCTAAAGCTTAGTTTGTCTGTTTCTCCATTGTCTGGAATAATGTGAAAAGAAACATTTCTATGAACAGTAAGGGACTTGACTGACATCTTTTGTAAATGCTGCGGATTTCTCTGAGCTCTTACTCCTGGTTATAAGAATTCAGTATTTATATGTGCATCTCATAAATCTCAAGAAGTCTAAAGGATTCTGAACTGACCTCAAAAACAGCTTCCCTCTAAATATCTATGTCTCTCTAGGTAGTTTTAAACTCAGGTACTTCACATAAAAGGAAATCAGAGTGGGAAGGATTCAAAACACTAATTTTCTGATCCAAAAATTAAATATGTAAAAATAAGCAAATGAAAAGTTTTAATCATATTTCCCCATTAAAGCTTTGGAAGCATAAATGTAAACTGACTTAGAAAGATTTCTGTTAAAGCCATGCAAAACATGCCATTACGGCATATTCAATTTATAAAAATTATTACTGTTTAAAAGAACCCTTCACAGTAGACCATAAATTTCATTTGAGCAGAGTTCATAGTTCTCTTGTTCAGCTTGTGGCCTAGAGCCTAATAAAATTCCTGAGTAAATGAATTCACCTCTACTGAAAATACAAGTTTATTCGTAAATGGCAGGATCATGGGTAACAAGACTTGCTTGACAATTTAAACGCAAAACCAAGAACAAAGATGGACTAGAGATACATCATTTGTTGAAATCATAAAAAACTGATGAATATTGATTGATGTGTCAGTGTGATGTTTATGAAAACTAATCTAGTAAGAATATGAACATTGTTAGTTTTGATGTCTTCAATATTTTGCTGTTGTTTTAATTTACCAGTGTTTGTTGATATATAATAAGCTCTATTGCGAAAATACCATTAAGTACTCTAGTTTTATAAAAATGAAAGACTTTCACCATACCAACACAATAAAAATTACTTCTCAAGTGACTGTACTTTTAATCTAGATATGAATACCAATTTCCGTGTTTTCCACTTGAGAAAAGATACATGTTTCACTGTAGTAATGAAACAGTCTCTCCACTTCAGCATGTCTCCTACATGGAACGTCAGCAGAGTTTCCACAGCCCAACTGTCATGTTGTCACCTTAAAAAAAAGTGATGCTTATTCTCTTTTATAGATGACAGGACTTGTTGTTCAAATGTTCAGCTGCAAACTATTGCTAAAAAAATGACATTGGGTGTTACCTCCTTTCTTTTGAGAGTATGTTTGATTTAGAAAATTAACTTGAGTTAAAATTAAAGCATTTCTGGCCAGGATTCCATTATTCCAGTAGATACTTCATGTCAAACTTGTGTCATATTTTTTGAGCTTATCAATTTTCTTCAAATAAAATTTTTGTGTTTTTAAAATGTATGCTATTCATGTAGAAAAATTATTTTAAAATAAACTATTGGTTAAAAAGAAGAAGATATTTTATCATCATTTCTATTAAAGAGTAAAAAGCCTACTCTTCCTTTTCCTGGCCTGATTCTCTACACATTCAGAACGGCCCAGAACTCAAGAGAGAGAGAGAGAGAGCTGCATTTCTGTTAATATTACATCAGCCAAAGATGAGACTTATATCAGTAGAATTATATCAACAAATAAACAACAGTGGTTAATGATTACAATACAGTTTCAAGTTTTTATAAAAAACGCTATACCCTCTTATTAAAATATAATTTTCCTTATCTAAAGTCACAGAGCGTACTGACTGAGTACCCCTAAATATTTCATCACTGCTCCAATGCTTCCTCTCTAGTTCAGCGGTAGGCTGCACTAAAAGCCTTCCCCTTGACTGTGTATTTCTTTACCTGAAGAAATGGCATAGCCTTTTCATTCACTTATTTATCCTTTCTAAGAACTTAGGGTAACCTCATGCTTCATTGATCTAGCCTTAGTTTTAGTGTGCCCGCTCCTGTACAGCTTCTGTTGTGTGCCCCCAACTGTGGGCAAGTGTTTTGAGCACTACCATTCAGTTTGATTAACTATAAAATGGAGATGAGAGGCCAAGCATGGTGGTCTGTAAACCTAACACTCTGGGAGGCTGAGTGGAGAGAATTCCTTGAGCTCAGGAGTTCAAGACTAGACTGAGCAAGAGCAAGAACCCATCTCTACAAAAAAAAAAAAAAAAAAAAAAACAAACAAAAACACAACTAGCTGGGCATTGTGGTGGCAGGTGCTTATAGTCCCAGCTATTTTAGGGAGGCTGAATCAGAAGTATCACTTAAGCCCAGGAGTTTGAGGCTGTTGTGAGCTAGGCTAAAGGCAGAGCACTCTAGCTTGGGGCAACAGAGTGAAACTCTGTCCTAAAAAAAATAATGGAATAATAAAAGTACATACTCATCAAATTATTGTGAAGATAAGGTAAGGGAAGTGCTTATCCATTTAGAATAATTTTTAACACATAGGCAGCCTCAAGCCTTTTTTTACACTTATGGCAAACTTTCAGGGTTATCTGCTCCATGAACCCTACTCAACTTCACAAGGCCACCTCCTTCTTCCAAATACTTATTGCAATTCTACACAGGAGCATGGAATCTATTACTTAATTGTTAATTAATATTCCATGTTCAAGTCTTGTTTCAAGTCAATCACAGGCCCTCTGAAGATAGTCAATCTTGTTTTTACTTGATGCTTGCATTCTACAGTAACTTGGGCAAAAGTGCCTTTAGCAACTTGTATGACTGTTTCTACTACTACTACTATTTATTATTAAAGCAAAATAACTAGAATTTATTAAGCATTTACTATTGCCACATAAAAGTTTTAAATGCATTGTCTCTTTTAATTCTTCCAATACCCTGAGGTGGATCCTGTTTTCACTCCCATTTTACCAGTGAGGATATTGAGGTTTAGGCAGGTTGAACATCATGTGCAATATCACATAAGTACCAATACATCATCACCGTTGCACCTCTGCAGGGTATCAGGCCTGAGACCATGTCTCTGCTGATACTACTTTTGCCTTTCTGGCAACCCCAGAACTTCTCATTTCTGATTGTAGCATAAACTCTTTACTCCTATTTCTGTCTTACTTCTTTCCAGTCAGTTATACAGAGCACACATTATCCATTTCCTACAGCCTGATGGAGAAAGACCATGATTTGTAATAATTCAAAGACTATCTCCCTGTGAAATCTCCACAGGACTTTTTCTTTTCAGCTAAAAGAAAATAAATGGACTGAAGCCCTTCAAGACCATATAAATGCTTGTCTATATTGTACTTTCAAAAATTTGTAATTTATTTTTATCACATTTGTATAATAATTGCTCTATTAATGTGAATCTCTTTCAGATTTTATTTTCCATGTTTTTAATAACAATATTTCACTAATTAAAATAACCAGTTTCATAGAATATTAGGTACAGATGAGAGTTTACACACATGTTGTTATTTTTTCAATGAGAAATCAGAGCTCTTTTAAAAAATAACATGAATTGCCTCAGTTGTCAGGAAGTCACTGCTCCTGGGAAGGAAGGGAGCAGGTTTCTGTCCTTTGTTTTTCCAATTTCACCTACAAAATTGTCATCTTCCACATGACAGAAGTCGTACCTCAAACATATCCCTTCCACCTGGAAGTGCAAAAATGTGTCTTGTGACTAAAGAATCAGCCCCAAAGGAGCATGTCACACATTCAATCTCAGTCTCTCGGTGACTTTAGTCACACAGTCACTC
The DNA here is from genome assembly GCA_963574655.1 of Perodicticus potto. Lineage (NCBI taxonomy): Eukaryota > Metazoa > Chordata > Mammalia > Primates > Lorisidae > Perodicticus > Perodicticus potto. The sequence goes on along the minus strand of CAUYRH010122382.1, from coordinate 7,823 downwards.
CAGTTTTTTTTTTTCCTTGAGATTTTTTGTGACAGTTTTTGTTTTTTTTTTTAAATTAAATCATCGCTTTGTACATTAATGCAATCATGGTGTACAATGTGCTGGTTTCATATACAATCTGAAATGTTTTCATCAAACTGTTTAACATAGCCTTCATGGCATTTTCTTAGTTATTGTGTTCAGACCTTTATATTCTGCATTCAGTAAGTTTCACCTGTACCCTTCTAAGATGCACCTTAGGTGTGGCCCCACCAATTACCCTCCCTCCACCCATCCTTCCCTCTTCCTTCCCATCCCTTGCCTCTTTCCCCATATTCTTGTGCTATAATTGGGTTATAGCCTTCATATGAAAGCTATAAATTAGTTTCATGGTAGGGCTGAGTACATTGGATAATTTTTCTTCCATTCTTGAGATACTTTGCTAAGAAGAATATGTTCCAGCTCCATCCATGTAAACATAAAAGAAGTAAAGTCTCCATCTTTCTTTAAGGCTGCATAATATTTCATGGTGTACATATACCACAATTTATTAATCCATTCATGGGTGGATGGGCACTTGGACTTCTTCCATGACTTAGCAATTTTGAATAGTCATTCCAGTTTTAAATGAGAACATGAAATATATTCTAGGTGGGAGACCATGTTCCTAGAGATAATTTGGGTACTTGGAAACATAGGAGCTGGGCTTTAATGAATGCTTGAAGTGTCCACCATGCCACAGGAAAACCTAAGACTAACAGTGTGCAAACCATTATATTCTCCACTTTGTGTTGGCTAACTGTATAATGCTAAGGTTTGTAGGCTGTGTTGATTCAATACAGTCACTATCTTCCTTACATCTTATGTAGTTGTTGTGTTGGTGCTCTTTGTTTTCTACCAAAATTTTTGAGGATAAAAACATTGTCTGTCAAAACTGTTGTACATCTTAAGAAGAGTTGATTTTGTAAAGAGTTACATTGTGGGTGATTTATTCTCTTTTATGTAATAATGATAAATGTATACAAATAAAGAAACATAAAGTCTACTCAGTAATTTATTTTGGAGATGAAGAAAGTAATAAAAGCATTCAAAATATTGTACCTGTCAGCAATGTCCAAGGGCATCCACATATCCAAGGTTGCATACATCATCTCAACTGGGGGGCATGATAAAGTGAATTGTTCACACCTGGAGTAAGATCCTTTGACTCAAAATCCAAAGTCTGCCTATTTATACGCTTCTCTCTTCTGCCTGTGATCATTTATATTGCCTTGGTTTCATGATAAAATCTAATCAGAATTAAACTTAGGGAGGTAAGATTAGATGATTATTTTTATTCTGCTTCTATAACTGTAACTATGATCTAATTGACCTGCAGCTTCTAGCACCATAGCTAGAAACACCGCAATGACAGAGGATAGTGTGGTTACATGCATTTGGCCTCCTCCTTCTTATGTATTCATTTGTTGGTACAACATTTTTGTATATAACTCAGAGGGGTATCTCCAAACTTTGTCCTTTTGACCCATAAGCCTCACTTTAAGTCCCCAAATGCACTTATCTAAAATGATGGTCTTCATTTGTTGCAGTAACCAATATCCACTTGTCATATGAGTAAAATGGGAATGTAGACTAAATGTACATGGTGCTCAGGAATCACGTATCACTCTGGGCTTGTGTATGACTTATAATGAAAGCATATTATCAAAATATAAACAATACCAACAGCACTGTCAAGTGATTGTATATTGCCCACTTTCCTTATAAGTTTTATATTACAGAATTAGGAGAACTGGGTCGATGAGTTCTAATTGTATACCTAGACAATGAACATTTCTCCTAATGGTGCATCCTCATACAATTGACTTTTCCACCAAAATATATTAAATTTCCATTGTTAGTTCTGAAATCTGAGTAACTTGAATTTGAATCCTGCTGTAGTTACTCAACAGAAGGGTAAGTTTCTTTGGTTGGTTACACATATTCTCTGGTTCTCAAATTTCTGTTCTGGGTAACCATAAAAATAATACTTAACTAACAAAGACTTTTATGAGTGGAAAAATCCTGTTTTAAGTAAATAAAATATACAAATGGCGGCTAACACAGTTACAAATGCATAGTGTTTGCTCAACAAACAGTATTCACTCCTGCTGCCCTCTTTTCCTAGGCAAATATGGAGTCTATTTACCCCCACATTCTCTGTAGTGTCTAGTTAAATATCTTGTATAATAGAAAGCTGTTTGTTGATGTCTCCCCCCCAAAATAGAAGATGAAAGAAAAGACGAGAATAATTCAAGAAAAAACATTTCCTTTGGTCTATAGTATCTGACGTTACAGGTGAAATTTCTATTTTTCTTTTCTGACCTGTAATATCAAGTAATGACCCTAAATCCTCTAATTTGCTTTGTGTGCAAAGACTCAGTCTAAGATGAATATTTGTGTTTTTCCTTAGAAACTAAAGCACTCTGGCCGCTGTTCAGCTGGTTGGATGTGCTGTTAGAGCAGCACAACTGATTCAGCAATTTCATTCGGGTGCAGCTTTGCCTCATGCTGCAGACCTCCTGTAATAACTGAAAAAATAAGCAGGAAATGCAACAGTTACACCAGTTATAAAGTCATTAGGAATAGGCGCCATAGTGACTAAAAGTGGTTTTCTTAATTGTAATTTCTCCCATGTTCATTACACTTGAGCCTTAAATTATAACTGACTACTTTCCTTGAGTTCTTTGTGACAGGACTCATGCAGGCCTTTACATATATAAAAAAGAGAAAACAGATGTGAAATCTCCTTCTTAGCTAAAACACAAATAAGGGTGACACGTGATCAGCACAATAATGTAAGCTGCATTCACAAAAGTTGAATATTTTCATGGCATAATATTCGTGTTTTTTGTAGATTTTTATTCCTAGTTTGAAAGATATTTTTCCCCAGTAAATGAGTTCATCTTAGAGTTCACAGATCACATTGTCTGGCAGACTTATGATATTAAATACTATAATCACATACTTTATCAATTAAGATTGTTAATATGCGCATGTCTCTTTTATATTTCTAATTGCTTAAGAGTACACTGGCATCAGTTGAACAAAGTCTTGTTTCTCTCTCTTCATCTGCTCCTTCCTCCCTGTAGTGCTGTTTAAGAACAAGAACACAGAACTTAAGAGGTTAAGGGAGGGGCTCACATCTGTCACTATAGAAAGTTGGGATTGTATAATCCCAGGGAGATTCTTATAATCTGCAATGAGCCCTTGATGGTTTATGTTAAGACTGAGGCTTGAGAGTTCCTTACATTTGGGATTCAATCTGTAGCTCTCTTAGTTTGTAGTCAGCTTCCCAAAGCAAAACACAGTACCAAGTGCACTGAGCCCTATGCAACTACCAGTCTCAGACTCATGATGAGGCAGAGGAAAGCTTCTTAGAGCCAAATGTTAGGATAAAGCATTAGCCTGATCCATTAGGTTAGGCTATCCTTTCTTCATGGGATTACTTAAAGGATTCTGGTCTGTCTGTGCTAGTTTTGGAGTGGGAGAGTTCTCACCTTTGAAACTCAGGAACCAGGGATTACCCAATTGATGTAAACTGGTCCAATTCCTCTAGATTTGCATCCCAAAGTTATCCTAGTGACAGCATCTTTTGAGTCAGAATAAAAGTAGCTGTAGATTTTACCCCTTCCAATAGTTACATTTTGTCCCAATGTATTTGAATTTCACTTAGAAAATATTTTAAAATAAGTAGTAAGTCTTTGAAAAGGTATGAATTCCACAGATTTTAAAATAATCAAGAATCTAATGATTTCCAAACAATTATATAATTGAATTATAAAACACATATCTGCTAGTTGTTTTTGAAACACAAGAATGAAACTCTATTTCAATGCTAACATTAATAAAATCCATTCTTTTCTTAATTATTTAATTTACTCAAAATCTCTTATTGAATCCCTAGCAAATGAAAGACACTCACGAACATTGTTTAGGATTCAATAATGCACTCAAAGACAATTTGTAAAATCAAAGGGAGGTAATATACTATAATAATTCAAATGTAAATGATCATTGTAATAAAGAAACCCACATACATGGTCATTTTCTACTTATCTTTATAAAGTCCTGCTTATGCGACCAGCTCTTGGCTGGCATCTGGGAACATGAATTTTGGTTGCTACCATTCCCAGAGCACTATAGTAGCTCACTGTGCCTAGACTATTTGTAAAAACAGTATGGTCTATTCTGATCACCTGGTTTTCTTCCGAGAATTTGGAATTTTGCCACATTCTAGGGCCAAAAATTTTTATGTGGCCAGTCCCCAGTAAAAACCCTGGGCAATCAGCCTGTACTGAGCTTCCTTGGTGGGCAATATCTCACACATTTTGTCACATTAATTGCTGGAGGAATTAAGCATGTCTCATGTGACTCTCTGAGGAAAGGACTTTTTGAACCTGAGACTGATCTCATTTGGAATTTAACCTATGCACATTTTCTCTTTGCTGATTTAGCTTTGTATCTTTTTGGTGTAATAAATAATAGCCATGAAATCAACTATATGCTGAGTTCTGCAAGTTCTTCTAGCAAATCAGTGAACTTGAGGATAGTTTGAACAACTGCTTTATCCTTCAGCACATCTTCTATCTCTTGAAATAAATTTGTAGATTTAAATTAAACATCCCATTAGGAAAAGCTTCTAAGTCATCATCATGTAAGTTGCTGAAACGTGTACTATCTTTTCCAGAATTATTATTTCACATGTCATTATGATTTATGTCACTAAGTCTAGTATGCTTTTTCTACCATATTTCTCTTTCAAAACTCAATCATTTCTTCACTGAAGTTCAACAATATGTAAATTAACAGCTAGATTCTTGAAGAGCTATAAGTTGAATAATAAAACTTCAAGATATTTGTGATTTATTCAAAAAGGCAAAGAGTATAATACACTAAATAATATGAGCCTCATACAAATTGTTTTTGGTGAACCCAATCTAGTTCTAACGAATTACACTTTGTTTCCTCCAGCTCTGAATCTTATAGAACTTGGCATATAGTTTGAATACTTCCAGCTTTTCTACATCTCAATATACTCCATCAAATATTTTGGGTAGTGATTCACAATTTCATTTACAAGTTTTTATAACTTGGATTCATCTAGAAAGTTGGTTTCTTTTGAAATTCTAAATTGATAAAATTCACAACTGCCAAATCATAAAGAAGTGTGTTAGACTTGTTATCAGCAATTCTAGTGCTCTTAAATTACCTTTTGAAAATGATATATGTTGACAGTGATTTACCAACAAGAATAATTATCATTATGTTATATTATTGAAGGTACAAATTCAGTTATTATTTTAAAAGACTAAGATAACAGTGTCCTAGAGAAGATAAAAGTTTCTTCATTGTCCATCAAGAGCAACCCTGATGACTCCAGGGGCCAGTAATTCAGAATAATTTCATCTTAGAATCATCAACATATGCTTCCAAAATCATGGTCTGAGGTGGATGTTCCAACTCAAGCCAGTAAGTCTGACTTCTCTTGCACTAAACAATAGAGCATCATTCAGCCAACATACTGTTTTTATCAGACACAGCACAGTATGTGAATAATACAGTCAGGACAAAGAAGGAAGGAGACGCCATGGTCACCAAATTAAACAGAGAGAGCCTCTATTTTTCATTTCCATGTGCTAATTAGCAAAACTGAGAGATGCACCTGAGGGAAAATGATATTTAATAAAAGAATGTTTGGGATATAAAGTCTGAATCAAAGCTCTGACTTCCTCTGGCTCCCTCAACTTGTTCTACAGGTATCTCATCAAAATTGAAAGGACCAGAATTGAGCAAAATTATTAACAATGTACCTCATCAGTAAAAACAGTATATTAATAACAGTATATTAATTAATATATTTCCTCATAACTTTTCTTTAAATAATAAACATAAAGGAATTTGAACCATCCCTGGTGCATTTGAGAATTTAATAAATGTAGGTCACTGTAGAAAATGGGAAGTATACACAAATGGTTTTCCAACAGAGCAGGGGAGACTAAAAGAACAGGGAAAAAGTATGATTCAATAAAAAACAAAAGTTGGCACAAAACAAAGAGAAAAATAAGCCAATGGGACTCAGTAGCTCTGAAAAGGAATCTTTAAAAATAAGGATAACATCATAAGTCACAACTACAAAAAAGAACACAAATAGTAGAGAAATAAAGAAGCAGCCTGAGGAAATCACCAAAATATCAAGAGACAAAGTACAGCTGTAAAATTAATTAGACAATGAAAAGAATGAGATATTAGTAAAGAAATTTTAATATATACAAAATGTTTTTCTGAAAAAAAAATGTAAATATAAAACATACATGCAAAATATGTAATGAAAGAAACTATCCTGGAATGAAAACTTTAATTTGATGGGTAAACAGATACACTGAATTCTAGGAAAACCTGATGCAAAATAACAAAATATAAGATGTAGCTTAGTGAAATTCAGCTAAACTTTACCATAAAGAATCCTGTGAGTAATGCAGAAAGAAATATAAAAAACCAAGAAATTGTCAGATCTTATCCAACAAGGAAGACAAAAAACCCAAAAGCATACAATTATCAGGCCATTGTCTAAAACATTTTAAGAAAAAGACAATTTAGCTCAAGAAATATACATCTATTCAAGTTCCTTTGATTAAAAAGCATCAGACATCTTTAAGATTACCACAGTTTGGGTAATAAAGAACTTAAGAGGCCATCAAAGTAAATGAAAGTGACAACAACTCTCTGGTTGACCTTAAAGTGGCTAGAAATACCGGATGCACATGGCCACAAAACCGAGGAGAAGGCCCTGTGGTCAGGACTGTGGTTGTACAGAGGACCAACAAGATAAAAAAAGGTGCAGTATGAGAAGGGGAGGCCAGAAGAAACACAATTGTGTTGGGCTAAATTGGAAATATTGGTGTTTTCTTTTCTTTTAATTATTTTTTTATTATATCATGGTTGTGTACATAAATGTAATCATGGGGTACAATGTGTTGGTTTTATATACAATCTGAAATATTTTCATCGAACTAGTTGACATAGCATTCATGGCATTTTCTTAGTTATTGTTTACAGACATTTATATTCTACCTTTAGTAAGTTTCACCTGTACCCTTCTAAGATGCACCATAAATGTGGACAGATCAATTAATCATTACTCTCCCTCCACCCATCCTCCCTCCTCCCCTCCCCTCCCTTGTCCCTTTCCCCAGTTCTTGTGTTGTAATTGGGTTATAGCTTTCATATGAGAGTTATAAATTAGTTTCATAGTAGGGCTGAGTACCTTGGATACTTTTTCTTCCATTCTCGAGACACAAGAAGTTAACTTTTAAATGTTACCAGCACTTCACCATGTGGCGCACAGGCATATATAGTTTTTAAAACTCCCCAGATGGTTTCAATGTGAAGCTAAGTATAAGAACCATTGGTCTACACAGTGGTTCTTAAATTTGAAGGCTCATCAGAATCACTTGGAGGACTTATGAAAACACTTAAGTTTCTGATTCAGTGGATCTGGATCTCTAGCTCTGAAGTGCATCTCTAACAGGTGATCCTGATTAAAATGGTCCAGGGACTGCATTTTGAGAAAGACTAGTTCAGGGCACTGAGTAAGTGTGAAATAACAAATAGACAAGTCCATCAACATTATTCACCGTATCAGCAGAAGCAGAACCAAGTACTATATGATCCTCTCAATAGATGCAGAAAAAGCATTTGATAAAATCCAGCATTCCTTTCTAATTAGAACACTGAGAAGCATAGGTATAGGTGGCACATTCCTTAAACTGATAGAGGCTATCTATGACAAACCCACAGCTAAT
>CAUYRH010122381.1:0-24601 GCA_963574655.1 Perodicticus potto | reverse complement strand
TTTTTTTGAGACAGAGCCTCAAGCTGTCACCCTGGATAGAGTGCTGTGGCATCACAGCTCACAGCAACCTCCAGTTCCTGGGCTCAAGCGAGTCTCTTGCCTCCGCCTCCCAAGTAGCTGGGACTATGGGCGCCCACCATAACACCCGGCCATTTTTTGGTTCCAGCCATCATTGTTGTTTGGCGGGTCCAGGCTGGATTCGAACCCGCCAGCTCAGGTGTACGTGGCTGGCGCCTTAGCTCGTTGAGCCACAGGCGCCGAGCCGGGGCAAAGGATTTGAATGGAAATTTCTCCAGGAAAAATGTATAATACAAGAGCACGAGAAGACGCTCAGCGTCGATCACTAGGGAAATGTGATTCAGAACACAGTGAAGCTCCACTTTATATGTACTAGGATGGCTGTAACTTTGTTTTTGTTTTGCAGTTTTTGGCTGGGGCCGGGTTTGAACCTACCACCTCTGGTATATGGGGCCAGCGCCCTACTCCTTTGAGCCACAGGCGCCGCCTAGATGACTGTGACTTTTACGTGAGCACCTTTAGTCCCAGCTACTCAGGAGGCAAAGACAGAAGGATTGCGGGAGCCCAGGACTTGGAGGCTGTAGTGAGCCATGATTGCACCCTTGCATTCCAGTTGGGGGCACAAAGCTGAGACCCTCTCTCTTAAAAAACAAAGTTAAACACAGAAATACCATTTTACCTAGCAGTGGAACTAGAACCTACCCAAGAGAAATGAAAACGTGTCCGCACAAGAACTTTTACATAGATGTTCATAATTTAGCACTATCCAAGCACCCAAATGTGCATCAACAGCTGAGTGGATAAACAAATGGTAGCCTGTCCATACAATGGAATGTTGTTCAGCCCTAGAAGGGGGTAAAGGACTGACCGATAAACCTCAGAAACCTTACCACGAGGAAGAAGTGAGGCCCCCAGGCCGCGAGTCTCACATGACATTTACGTGAGATATTCAGGATAGGCAAATCCATACAACACACAGATGGGTGGTTGCCCAGGGCTGTGACTAGAGGGCGCTGGAGACTGTTTAATGGGCACAGGGGTTTCTTTGAGGGGGATGAATGTTTTGGAACTATGTAGAGGTGCTGTTAGTGCAACTTTGTGCGTATGCACCGCGTGCTGTTGAATCATACAGTTTTGAATGGGTAATTTTACATTTTGTAAAGGGGGAGGGGAACGTGGGGCTGTGGTTTGTTGCCCCCTAAGAAAGAAAGCATTTGCAAATGCCTGTTCTGTCTGAACCAGCTGTCACCTGCAGCTCTTACTCTGGCTCAGGTGTCACTTTGGGAAGCCCTCCCTGTCTCCCAGGGCCAGGTCAATAAGAGGCGTTCTCCTATCTGTGTCCTGGTGGTGAGCCCTGTATCACAGCTGTTCACACACTTGCCATCTGTCCTGGAGTGAGGGCCTCTGCTGTGCTGCTGGGCCATTTTCTTGTCCTCAGCCCCCCAGCACAGCACCTGGCATGGATAACAATCCGTGCTGAATCTTTGCCTGCTACGGTCCTCAAAGTGCCTTCACCTAGACTCGGCACGCTTAACCCCAGCAGCCCCATGAGGTAGGCTTTACCGGGCCAGGTGCCGAGGCTTGGAAGGTCCTCATTGGCTTGAAGGCCACCCATGCAGCTTCTCGGTCCGGGAGTGCCAGCAGCGGAAGGGCCAGGCCTCCAGCGTGGCCTCGGTGTTGTCTGCTATGCCTCTGCACCCCGGCTTCTGGGTGGGCTCCCCGATTTGGGGACTCAAATGTGCTATTGTCATGACGCTGGAAATCTAAGCACCTTCTCTGGAGAGGGTGAGTTTTATCCTGCCCTTTCGATTTTCACTTTAAAATTAACTTGTTCATTTTTCTGTTAGAATACAGACCATCTGTCTGCTGGTTGTTTCTTGTTTCTCTCTAGCTGCGGCCTCTGGCCACCACTAACACTCTCTGTCCCTGCAGAATTCTCTGTCCTTGGTGTTTCTCATGTGGAATTTTGTGACTGGCTGTTTTCTTCAGCATATTTTTCAGATTTTATTCACATCGCAGCATGTATCAGCCCTTTATGTAACAACGTCAACACCAGTCTGTGCAATAGAAAAGTAAAACAGAAATGAGGTTTTTTTTGTTTGTTTGTTTGTTTTGAGACAGAGTGTCAAGCTGTCACCTTCGGTAGAGTGCAGTGGCATGATAGCTCACAGCAACCTCCAACTCTTGGGCTCAAGCAATCCTTTTGTCTCAGTTTTTCTATTTTTAGTAAAGACAAGGTCTCGTTTTTGCTCAGGCTGGACTAGAACTCATGAGCTCAAGTGATCTTCTCGTCTTAGCCTCCCAGAGTGCTGGGATTACAGGGGTGAGCCACTGTACCTGGCCAATAGAAACGATTTTTAAAGACAAAAATGTTAAAGTTGGGCGGCACCTATGGCTCAGTGGGTAGGGCGCCGGCCTCACGTACTGAGGGTGGCGGGTTCGAAGGAGGGTGGCCCCGGCCAAACTGCAACAACAACAACAAAAAAATAGCCGGGAGTTGTGGCGGGCATCTGTGATTCCAGCTACTCGGGAGGCTGAGGCAAGAGAATCGCCTAAGCCCAAGAGTTGGAGGTTGCTGTGAGCTGTGTGACGCCACGGCGTCTTATTCTACTGAGGGCGATAAAGTGAGACTCTGTCTCTACAAAAAAAAAAAAAAAAGGTGAAGCCTTTGTTTTCCCATTTTAAGGAGGTGTATAAGTAAGTGGGGAATTGATTGAGGGTCTGAATGTTACCCACAGACTTCATGGGCCTCACTCAGCAGAGATACGTGTTTGATTGTTGAATTACAAGAACTTGAACTGTTGACTTCCTGCTCTAGTTACATAGCTTTTTGAGCATTTGACATTGGATATGAATGTACTGAAATTCATTGTGGAAATGTAAGTTCTAAGTTTTATAAAACACAGTAATCTTTATTGGTTTTTATTAAACAAAATTTTTGCTACTTATGGGTTTCAGAAAACATGACTTTTTTCTTTCTTTTTTGTTTTTGGTTGTACTTGTCGTTGTTTGGCAGGCCCTGGCTGGATTCAAACCCGCCAGCCCCGGTGTATGTGGCTGGCGCCCTAGCTGCTGAGCTATAGGCACTGAGCCAGAAAACATAATTTACAAAATAGCCCATAATCTCACTCCCCTGACTTGACTGCGGTCAACGTTTTAGAGTTTTTACCTCCAAAATGCACAAGACAAGAGAAAAACTCAAATCAGTTCAAGGTGGGGGGCAGGGGAAGGGGAGAGAGAGATGGGGGGTCACAGAGTCTGGCACACCTCTTGGGTGTAGGACACAATTATAAGAGGGGCTTTACCTAACAAACACAATCAGTATAACCTAATTTTTGGTACCCTCAGTGAATCCCAAACAATAAAAAAAAACACACACACAAGACTTGAGCTGGGCATGGTGGCTCACACCTGTGATCCCAGCACTCTGGGAGGTTGAGGCAGGTGGATCGCTTGAGCTCAGGAGTTCAAGACCAGCCTGAACAAGAGCAAGACCCTGTCTCTGCTAAAATTTGAAAAATTAGCCAGGCATTATGGTGGGCACCTGTAGTCCCAGTTATGTAGGAGGTTAAGGCAGGAGGATAGCTGGAACCCTGGAATCTGAGGTTGCTGTGAGGCTGTGAGGTAGGCTGACACCACAGCACCCTAGCCTGGGCAACAGAGCGAGACCGTTTCCCCACCATAAAAAAAGGCATAAGATGACTCGGCGCCTGGGGCTCAGCGGGCTAAGGCGCCAGCCACGTACACCTGAGCTGGCGGGTTCGAATCCAGCACGGACCCGCCAAACAACAATGACGGCTGCAACCCAAAAATGGCCGGGCGTTGTGGCGGGCGCCTGTAGTCCCAGCTACTTGGGAGGCAGAGGCAAGAGACTCGCTTGAGCCCAGGAATTGGAGGTTGCTGTGAGCTGTGATGCCAAAGCACTCTATCCAGGGTGACAGCTTGAGGCTCTGTCTCAAAAAAAACAAAACAAAAAAAAAAATGAAAAAAGGTGTAAGACTTATTTCCTATGAAAAAATACACGCAGAGACACATTTAATGAATGAGAATCATCTTTCTTTTTTACAGTCTTATTTTTTCCCTGATGTGTGCTGCGTCTTTCTACATCAGAGTTATATCGTCCCTTTAATAGCTGCTGATTCAGTTTTCACTAGAGGAGTTAGATCAACATGAGACTGTCATTTTAGAAACATGTTTGTTTCTTGTCATCTCTTTTCTCTCCCTTTCATTGCAAAATATCTTCTCTCAGCAAAACCGTGTGGTTGGGGCAATGCAGCTCTATTCTGTGGACAGGAAGGTCTCACAACCCATAGAAGGCCATGCCGCTGCTTTCGCGGAGTTCAAGGTCGAGGGGAACGCCAAGCCTGCCACCCTCCTCTGCTTCGCTGTGCGTGGTCCTGCCGGGGGCAAGGTAAGAGCGGCTCTGGTGTCTGTGTGAGTGTGGCTGGGGAGGGCACACGGCCTGCAGGTGCCTATACAGTCGAAGGCCTGTGGCCGTGTACGGGCCACTCAACCTGCCGGACGTGCTGGTGGTCTGGCAGCAACGTCGGCGTAAAGTTAGTAACTTGAAGTCAGCGGCTGATGAATTTGCCCCTTTCCCCAAACTTCCTCACGCAAACTGTATTGAGATTGGGCCCAGCAGGTGAGGGAGGCACAGTTTCTGCTCCTGGTGGCAGTCTCAAGGCAGAGACGGCTGTGAAGTCACCAGCACCGTGCCGTCTTTACCACAGGGCCTGGCTCCATGTCACCTGGTTCTGCAGGTGGTGGAGGTGGACCCAGGGAAGTCACAGAGAGACAGACTCCCCAGGGCAAGGTGAGCATTGCGAGGTATAGGCCTGTCCAGCGCTGTGTGGCAGGGCTGCCGTAGCACAGCCAGAGGTGGGAGAGCTCCTGGTGCCTGCGGTGACCTGGGGTCCGCCAGGGTCACCTCGGTTGCTGGCTTCAAAACAGAGTCCTTCTCCCAGTATGCTATTAGCATGAGCACTCCTGAAATCGTTCTGGGTTGTTCCTTAGTCCCGAAATATTCCCCAAGAAGAGGAGTTCGGAATTGATAGGTGGCTTCTCAAACTCCCTGGATTGAAATACACTTCTTTGAGTATTTTGGTCTCCTGTTGAGTAAAATACTTCACACCTACCTTTATTGAGAACCAGTGGGAAAATATGAGCCAGGTCAAACGTCGGTTTTGTTGCTGATCATGCTGATTAAGGCTGACCTTGCTTATGTAATTATGTGGCCCAGAGCACAGCTTACCACGCTCTTCATAGACAGAGCCAGGCAGCACAGGCCTCCCCTCAGGAGCTCCCTGTGTGGCACCGGCAGCAGCCTCAGAAGACAAGGGCAAGGCTGTCCGGTCGCCGCTCCCCTCAGGCCAGCCAGCGGAGCTGCAGGTGGCAGGGGGATCGTCAGGGCAGGCCCTTCCGCTCTGAGACACCAGCAGTCTAGAAAATGCAGTTCCCCACCATAACTGTCCCAAAAGCTGCCTTATATCTTGTGACTGAGTCTCCCCTCCCCTCCTGCAGGGAAGAGTGTGGGTTCCCGTCGGGGTCCTGCCCAGCTTGGGTTCCTTGCATGCCCCTTGCATGGTCGTAGGGGATTGGCCAGCAGTCTCCATCTATGGATGAGTGTTGCCTGGACACATTTCCTCCCACGGCCACCCCAGGAAACCTGGCGTCCTGCCCCACACCTCCACTTCTGCCGGCAGCGTCAACCTGTCCTGGCTCCCAGTGAGAAACCACAGCTCTCAGGCCCCATTCTATCCTGCTGTCCTGCCAGGCCTCTGGCAAGCCTCCCCTCTGCCTTCGCCTTCTGTGATAGACTGAGCCCTGTCACCTCACTTTCAGGTTAGGGAGTAAGTAGCATTTATTAGGCCCTCAGACCCACTCCACTCTTTCTTGCCAGTGGGCCTAGCCAGAGAATTTTCCTGCGCTACCTTTATCTGTATTCAAGTGCCTGCATGGGGGACGTCTAACTCCCCAGTGTCAAATCCCCCACGTCTGCACCTGAAGAAGCCGCCGCGTGCTTCCGCTCAGCCTGTGTTCCTCTCCTGTGCCACCTTCTCCCCTCCTTCCTCAGGCCCCACTGGCATTTCCTCTCCTCCCTGCCTGACCGACTTCCAGGGGGCACCTTTGTCTCTTTCCTCTGCTGAGCTCCTTCCAGCCCTTGTTACCCACCTTGTGATTTTGTCCCAGAGTTGTTTTTAGCTGTGGGGTCTCTTTTCTTTGCGTGAAGGTTATGGGGAAGGTGTGTGTGTAGGTCGGGAACCTGGAGCTACTCGGATGAAGGCAGGGAGGTCCCCCATTTATAGTTATTCCTCCTGATTCCACAGCAATTCTTACGTACCCCAGCATGACCTTGAAAACCTCAGGCCTGTGCCGTGGGCAGACTGTCTTGTGAGTCTGGGCTTCAGTGATGAGATCTAGTCACTCACAGGCTTATGTGAGCCTGGGCTGTGTCCAGGAGGGCAGTGAGCAGAGCTGGACCAGATAGCAGATCCCGGCTGGAGCCCTTATTCTGTTGTGCCCAGGAGTTCCACGAAGACCATGCTGTCAAATAAGCCGAATTCACAGCAGAGTCCTTTTATTGAAGACCCAGCTGGTGACTGCCTCAGTGTCCCAACATGGGGTTTCTGAGAGCAGCCACAAGTGCTTAAGGGGTCAGGTGTTTTTTTTTTTGTAGAGACAGAGTCTCGCTTTATCGCCCTCGGTAGAGTGCCGTGGCGTCACACAGCTCACAGCAACCTCCAACTTCCTAGGCTTAGGCGATTCTCTTGCCTCAGCCTCCCTGGTAGCTGGGACTACAGGCCCCTGCCACAAGGCCCAGCTAGATTTGTTTTGCAGTTCGGCTGAGGCAGGGTTTGAACCCGCCACCTTCGGTATATGGGGCTGGCCCCCTACTTGATGAGCCATAGGCGCCGCCCCAAGGAGTCAGGTTTTTAAGGCTTGCTCTGCACCTGGTTGGCACACAGGTCATCTGGGTAGGGTAGCAAGCAAGCATTGTACAGAAGCAGAATTTTGCATTTAGTTAGCCATATGTCATACATCTTGTTTTAATATTTTCTTTCTATACGTCTTAGTTTCTTTTTTATTTTATTTTATTTTATTTTTAGAGACAGAGTCTCACTTTATCGTAGCAACCTCCATCTCCTGGGCTTAAGTGATTCTCTTGCCTCAGCCTCCCAAGTAACTGGGACTACAGGAACCCAACACAATGCCCGTCTATTTTTTTTGTTGTTGTTGTTGCAATTTGGCCAGGGCCAAACCCGCCACCCTAGGTATATGGGGCCCGCACCCTACCCACTGAGCTGCAGGCCCGCCCTACATCTTAGTTTCAATCCTTTCCACCATACGTCTTAGTCTCAGTATTTTCTCCACCTGGTATTCTTTAGAGGTTAGTCGAGGGACAGCTGGTGCCTCCTAGTTGGTTCCCCAGGGAGTTAGTCAAGCAGGAAACTGGGAGTGAACTAGAAGCAAGAAATCAATTAGTACTTTCTCGTTTATCTTGGGGGTGAACTAGACTTAATTTCTTCCTTTTTTTTTGAAAGCTTTCAGTCCGGAAATTTGCCAGGAGTTAGCTGGTATTTTTCCATTATAGCCTAGGCCTGACACTTTGCTGCTTTGGCCTAGGCCCATCTCGGCTAACAATTCCACGGGTATTGACACTGAGCCCCAGGGAAAGGGGATGTGGAGACTCTCTGCCAGCTGGACAGCCCCAGGCCCCCTGGTAGCAGCTTTTCTGTCTGTGCCTGGCGGTGGGCAGCGTGTCACAAGTGCCCGAGTGAAGGGGCCCTGCTTTGTTTAATGTGAGTTGAGCATCATTCGTACAGAAGCCACGCGGACCTGTGGCTCTGCTCACCTCTCCCCCTGGGTAGCATCTGCCTGCACCTGAGCACAGCTCCCCGGATTGATCTACAATCTCTCTTCTAGCTGCACATCATTGAAGTCGGGCAGCCCGCAGCCGGAAACCAGCCTTTTGTAAAGAAAGCCGTGGGTATGTTCTTCCCTCCGGAGGCACAGACGGATTTTCCGGTGGCTATGCAGGTACGAATGTGCTGTTCTGTGAACGTGCCTGTCATACCATAACCACCCAAGCACTCCTGAAGCACAGATGGCCGCAGCTGCATCTCACTCAAACACGTTAGAGGCAACGGACTTTGATGTGTGAGTGAGACAAGGCAGGTTTCTGGAAAGGGGCACCTTGCTCAGGCATTAGGGTAACTGAGACTTCCCCCACACTCAAAGCCCGAGGGCTTTTCCCTTTTATTCTAGAAGATTAAATGTTCAGTGTGGTACAAGAATATATAATGCATGAAGAAGAAAACACTCCTTTGTAGTTAAAACAGTGGGCTGTAAAATAGATCAACGATCTTACTGCTTGTTGTATGACACACGTATATGTTAAACCTTTCTTGAGCAAAATTGGGATCACATTGTACGTGTAAGATGATATGATCTCCTTTTTACTTGTTCGTCTTATAGAAATTAGTTATCAATTACGAATCGGGCTGCAATAAACATTCTGGTACAAATATCTTTGTTATAATGCGATTTTTGGTCTTCTGGATATATTGTACACAGCTATGATTTAATAAAAAAAAAATTAGTTATCTAGGAATTTCCAGCAATGTCAATAAAGGTAACCGCAGAATTAAACATCAGCTGAGATCCCCCTGCTGCTAGTTGTGAGCGCCCTCTGGAGCCACTGCCCAGGCACGTTTGGTCACAGATGGAATCTCACGGCCATGGCTGTCTCTGGCCTGGCTGCTCGTGAGCTCTCTAGCACATTGCTGAAATACATGTATCCGTTTCTTTCTTTTCTTCTTCTTCTTCTTCGTCTTCTTTTTTTTTTTTTTTTTGTAAAGACAGAGTCTCACTTTATTGCCCTCAGTAGAGTGCCATGGCATCACAGCTCACAGCAACCTCCAACTCCTGGGCTTAGGCGATTCTCTTGCCTCAGCCTCCTGAGTAGCTGGGACTACAGGCACCCACCACAATCCTGGCTATTTTTTTTGTTGTTGTTGCAGTTTGGCCGGGACCAGGTTCAAACCTGCCACCGCCATCCAGGGTATATGGGGCCGGTGCCCTACTCATTGAGCCATAGGCACTGCCCAGTACACGTATCTGTTTCATTGTTTGTGTTACCTGTTCTGCAGATGTGCCCTAGCTCATTTTAGCAATCCTGTTGGTGGCATTTATGTTTACAATAAATACTTCCAGGAACATTGTGGTCAGTCCGTCCTTGTAATCACTCTTAAGAGTCTGAGGATAAATTCCTAGAAATGACACTGCTGGATCGGGGGCATGTGCAGGTCACAGCTCAGGACCACACTGCCCTGCCCGTTCCTGCTGGGTCAGGGGCGTGTGCAGGTCACAGCTCAGGGCCACTCTGCCCTGCCCATTCCTGCTGGGTCAGGGGCGTGTGCAGGTCACAGCTCAGGACCACTCTGCCCTGCCCGTTCCTGCCCAAGCTACTTCTGGCAGCTGGTGGTTTTCATGTCCTCCCACTGTTTGCTGCAGTTTTGTGCATTTTTTTTCTGTTGGGATCTTTATCTTATTTGTAGGAACTCTTTGTGGTTCTAGCATACCAAGGGTCTGATGTGGTTTGAATGTTATTTCTAGTAATAATTTGCAGTGTGGACCACCTTATGGAATTTTTGCGATTTCATGTTGTTGGGTGTGCTATTGTCTTTTTGTGGTTGTTGTTGTTATGGTATCATGTTTTGAAAATAATTCTGTACCCATGGTTATCGAAGTACTCACCTACATACGCACACTTTCTTTTCCAAGTGAGACAGGATTTCTGTGTGGCCCGGTCTGGTCTGAACTCCTAGCCTTAGATGACCTTCCACCTCAGTCCCCCAAGTAGCCTAGATGACAGGCACACGCCACTGTGCCCAGCAGATTTTCTTGCATTACTCTCTAAATTTTATCTGGTTTGTATTTAAAATCTTTGTAGCTTGAGTGCAGTAGCTCATGCCTGTAATCCCAGCAGTCTAGGAGGCCAAGGCAAGTGGATTGCCTGAGCTCAGGAGTTCGAGACCTGTCTCAGCAAGAGTGAGACCCTATCTCTACTAAAAATAGAAAAACTAGCCAGGCATGATGATACACCTGTAGCCCTAGCTACTCGGGAGACTGAGGCAGGAGAATCACTTGAACCCAGGAGTTGGAGGTTGCTGTGAGCTAGGCTAGGGCCACGGCATTCTAGCCTGGGTGACAGAGGAAGAATCTGTCTTTAAAAAAAACAAAAACAACTTTGACCCATCTGGAATTTGCTTTGATCTAGAGAGTACCAGAGAGATTCAATTCTTTGCCCTCATTCCTTATCCCCTTCTAGCTGGCTGATCGTTTATCAGTATGGAGTGTGTATTTGCCATTGAGAGGCCTACTGCTTCTATTAAACTCTCATATATGATTGATTCTCTCACAGGACTCTCAGTTCTTTGATTTTTTTTTTTTTTTGGACAAAAACGGGGTCTCCCTCTGTCACCAAGGCTAGAATACAATGGCATCATAGTTCAGTGTAACCTCCAACTCCTGGGCTCAGTCTTCCAGCTCAACCTCCAGGCATGCACCCCTGTACTCAGCTAATTTTTTTTATTTTTTGTAGAGACAGTTTTGCTATGTTGCCCAGGCTGGTCCTGAACTACTGGCCTCAAGTGACTCTCATACCTCAGCTGCCCAAAATGCACTGAGCCTGGCCTAAAACTGTACTTTCTTTTGTTTGTTCGTTTCTTGAATTTTGTATTCAATTGTTTTCGTTTGACATATACCCTTGCGAGATGCACCGTAGGTGTGATCCCAACCTCCAACTCTTTTTTTTTTAATTTTTATTTATTCACTATGTCACCTTGGGTAGAGTGCAGTGGCATCACAGCTCATAGCAAGCTCCAACTCTTTTTTTTTATTAAATCATAGCTGTGTACATTAATGCAATCACGGGATACAATGTGCTGATTTTATATACAATTTGAGATATTTTCATCAAACAGGTTAACATACATTTTCTTAGTTAATTTAGATATTTTTATCAAACAGGTTAACCAGCATTTTCTTAGTTATTGTGTTAAGACATTTGTATTCTACATTTAGTAAATTTCACATATACCCTTGTAAGATGCACCATAGGTGTGGTCCCAACCTCCAACTCTTTTTTTTTTTTGAGACAGAGCCTCAAGCTGTCACCCTGGATAGAGTGCGGTGGCATCACAGCTCACAGCAACCTCCCCAACTCCTAGGCTCAAGCGAGTCTCCTGCCTCTGCCTCCCAAGTAGCTGGGACTACAGGCACCTGCCACAACGCCCGGCCATGTTTTGGTTGCAGCTGTCATTGTTGTTTGGTGGGCCCAGGCTGGATTCGAACCCGCTAGTTCAGGTGTATGTGGCTGGCGCCTTAGCCCTTTGAGCCACAGGCGCCAAGCCCCAACCTCCAACTCTTGGACTTAAGTGATTCTCTTGCTTCAGACTCCCCAGTGGCTGGGACTACAAGTGCCCGCCACAATGCCCAGCTATTTTGTTTGTTTTTTTATAGAGATGGGTTCTCACTCTGGCTCAAGCTGGTCTCGAACTCTCAAACTCCTGAGCCATTACTCTGTGTTTCAATAATAATCCAGTTGTGGGGGATCCCTCTTTTCCAGCCCCTGTCAGGTTTTCCTCTGTGTGGAGTATTTTCCTGGAGGAGTCAGACACTTGGCAAAGGTCAGAGGTTAGCAGGTATGGCAGAGGGCAGGCTCGGATGGGAGCTCACTTTCTGGGGTCTTTTTCCCGAATTTTTCCATCTTTCATGAACTCGAAACTTGCTTAAAGGGTTTTGGTCATAAACTGGGGAAAAGATAGTTCTAGCTGAAAGATAGATAGAATAGCTTGATTTTCTTTATTTGTGAGTATTCAGACAAATTACTGACTTTAAAACTAGCTCTCAGGGCGTGGCGCCGGGAGGGACAGTGGTTACAGCGCCAGCCACATGCACCGAGGGTGGCAGGTTCAAACCCGGCCCAGGTCAGCTAAACAACAGTGGCAAATGCAACAAAAAATAGCTGGGTGTGTGGTGGGCGCCTGTAGTCTCAGCTACTTGAGAGGCTAAGGCAAGAGAATCACTTGAGCCCAAGAGTTGGAGGTTGCTGTGAACTGTGACACCACGGCACTCTACCCAGGGTGAAACCTTGAGACTCTGTCTCAAAAAACAAACTAACAAAAAAAAAAAAACTAACTCTCGAGGTGTAGAACTTGGGATTCATGTCTCAGAAAAGCATCACTCCCACCAGTGATCTTTCAGCCTGAGCCACTCAGGAGCTCTAGTCGTCATGCGGGAGCTCTTCTATCCACTTAGAGCCACTTCCTTTTCCAGCCCGTTCTGTCTCCTTACAGGTTGGAGTTAAACACGGCATTATCTACCTGGTCACGAAGCACGGCTATCTGCACGTGTACGACCTGGAGTCCGGCGTGTGCATCTGCATGAGCCGTGTTAGTGCCGACACAGTCTTTGTGACTGCTCCCCACGATCTGACCTCTGGGATTATTGGTGTCAGCAAGAAGGGACAGGTGTGCAACTCCGAGGCTTCTCTTACAGCTTTTCCATTCACTGGGCCCAGGCACCTGAACTCTGCCCTTCTCCGGGAGAGCGGCGAGTACAGTTCCCTCCTGTCACTGAGTTTAAACCAGTGTCTCCTGCCGCTCCCTTCCCTCACTGCCCTCTTCGGTTCTGAGAGGAGTGCTGTCTCCTTCATGCCTGGAGCTTCTGCCGGAGGGGGGCCGGGGGGGCAGCGCTTCTAATACTCACCACACACATCTTCAGGCCATGCACAGAGTTATTGCAGAGGGATAAAAAAGCAAATACTATGGTATTTAGTTTTGCTCTGTTGCGCTGGCTAGGATGTAATGATGTCATCATAGCTCACAGCAGCCTCATACTCCTGGGCTCAGGTGATCCTCCTATCTCAGCCTCCAAGTAGCTGAGACTACAGGCACCCACCACACACCCAGCTATTTTTTGTTGCAGTTGTCACTGTTGTTTAGCTGACCTGGGCCGGGCTTGAACCTGCGACCCTCGGTGCATGTGGCTGGTGCCGTAACCACTGTGCTACAGGCGCCGAGTCCTGAGAACTAGTTTTAAAGTCAGTAACTGATTTTTCTATTTTTAGTAGAAAAAACTGCTAAGCACTGCTGAGCTCAAGCAATCTACCTACCTCAGCCTCCCAGAGTGCTGGGATTACAGGTGTGAGCCTCCTTGGCTGGAATACTATTGGTATTTAAGTCACTTTTCTCAATCAGAGGATTTTTTTTTTTTTTTTTGAGCCAGAGCCTCAAGCTGTCACCCTGGATAGAGTGCTGTGGCATCACAGCTCCTGGGCTCAAGCAAGTCTCCTGCCTCCGCCTCCCAAGTAGCTGGGACTACAGGTGCCTACCACAACACCCTGCTATTTTTTGGTTGCAGCTGTCGTTGTTTGGCGGGCCCGGGCTAGATTCGAACCCGCCAGCTCAGGTGTTCGAGGCTGGCGCCTTAGCCTGTTGAGCCACAGGCGCTGAACCTCAATCAGAGTTTTAAAGGTAGTTAAAAGAAGAAAATCTGGTGACGCGTGTAGCTCAGTGGGTAGGGTTCCAGCCACATACACGCAGGCTGGCAGGTTCAAACCCAGCCTGGGCCAGCTAAAACAACAATGATAACTGCAAAAAACAGAAAAAAATAATAGTCGCTTTGTGGTGGGCGCCTGTAGTCCAGCTACTCAGGAAGCTGAGGCAAGAGAATCGCTTAAGTCCAAAAGTTGGAAGTTGCTGTGAGCTGTGACACCACGGCACTCTACCAAGGGCCATATAGTGAGACTCTGTCTCAAAGAAAAAAAAAATCTGTGCTTGGAGAAAAAGTTTGGGGAAAAAATCAACAGTTCCATCAGACAGCTGGGCTGCTTGGCCACCACTAGCCACAGCTCTTTGGCCTCCTCCATTCTCAGGCCTGCTCACTTCAAGCCTGAGAAGTGGCCGCCCTCCCAGTCTGAGAGGGAATGGGGCCGAGCAGAGGTGTGGAGGGTCCCCAGGCTGACCGTCTCCCCTGCTGGTCCTGGCAGGTGCTGTCCATCTGTGTCGAGGAAGACAACATTGTGAATTATACAAACGACGTCCTTCAGAATCCGGACCTTGCTCTGCGTCTGGCTGTTCGTGGTAACCTGCCTGGGGCAGAGGATTTGTTTGTGAGAAAATTCAACATGCTCTTCGCAGAGGGCAGCTACGCGGAAGCCGCCGAAGCAGCAGCGTCTGCACCGAAGGTGACGAAACTCAAACGCTTTTCAGGATTTCGATGTTTTAAGAGTCAACTCTGAGAATGAAATAAGTCGCAGAAGCATTTCACTACCAGAATCGGAGTCTGTCAGGGTCGTGTGAGGGTTTTCAGTTTCTCGGTTTTAAAATCTCGTATCGGTGATGGCAACAGGCAGAATTCCCAGTCTCGCTGCCCTGACCGTCTGCGTCCCTGTCTCCCCTCTCTTCCGTGTGCGTATTTCCCACCCAGCATCTTCGCTGAGGCAGAGTTTTGCGTTTTTGTGACTTGGAATTTTCCACCGTTGCTGCCTCCTGGACAGTTCGGCCACCGTATAACGCATCGCGTGGTTGTGCATTTCTGTTCAGCAGTAGTTCTGCTCTGGACTTCACTCCTCGGAGCGTGGCAGCTCTGCTCGCGGCTTCTGTCTTGGTTGATTTCAGTAGGATAAACCGTCCTGGGACTAAGTCTTCTCCTGGGTAGATGAAGACTTTCAGATTGCCCCTCCTTGTCTTTCAAGTTGGTGTTACAAGCAAACCATTTCGAGAGGCCTGTTCTCAGCGCCGTGTGCCGGCACAGGTGAGGTCCGCCTGGAGTTGCCTGCGGGCTGCGGACCTGCCAGGCTCACAGTCTCTGCTGAACCAGTCACCCTGGGGCAGGGCTTTTGTCCCTGACAGTTCAGTGTGGAATTTCCATTGGCAGGTTTTTTTTTTTTTTGAAACAGAGTCTCTTTATGTCATCCTCGGTGGAGTGCATGGCGTCATAGCTCACAGCAACCTCAAACCCTTGGACTTAAGAGATTCTCTTGCCTCAGCCTCCCGAGTAGCTGGGACTACAGGTGCCACCACAATGCCCTGCTATTTTTTGTCAGTTGTCATTGTTGTCTAGGTGGCTCAGGCTGGGCTCGAGCCCAAACCTGCCAGCCTCAGTGCATATGACCGGTGCCGTAACCACTGTGCTACAGGTGCCAAGCCTGGCAGATTTTTTTTTTTTTTTTTTTGAGACAGAGCCTCAAGCTGTCCCCCTGGGTAGAGTGCTGTGGCATCACAGCTCACAGCAACCTCCTACTCCTGGGCTCAAGCGATTCTCCTGCCTCAGCCTCCCAAGTAGCTAGGACTACAGGCGCCCACCACAATGCCCGGCCATTTTTTGGTTGCAGTCGTCATTGTTGTTTGGCTGGCCCGGGCTGGATTCGAACCCACCAGCTCAGGTGTACATGGCTAGCACCTTTAGCCTGTTGAGCCATAGGCGCCAAGCCCAGATTTGTTTTTTGATGCAAGGATATTGATCCCTGTGGCTACAGCACACTGACCTGCAGTTCCGTTTATTATCAGGGACTCCTGCGGACGAGTGACACGGTTCACAAGCTCCAGAGTGTGCCCGCCCGGCCTGGCCAGGCTTCTCCTTTGCTCCAGTACTTCGGAATCCTGCTCGACCAGGGTCAGCTCAACAAATTTGAATCCTTGGAACTCTGCCGTCCAGTTCTTCAGCAGGGGCGCAAGCAACTCTTAGAGAAGTGGCTGACGGAAGACAAGGTGAGGTCACAGGCCAGCAGGGCCTGAGCTGGGCTCTCGGCTCCCCGCCCTTCTGGTCTCACCTCTGCCTTCTCCTTGCCACGCCGCAGCTGGAGTGCTCTGAAGAGCTCGGCGATCTGGTGAAAACTGCTGACCCTACACTGGCTCTGAGCGTGTACCTTCGGGCAAATGTGCCAAACAAAGTGATCCAGTGTTTTGCAGAAACAGGCCAATTCCAAAAACTTGTGCTGTATGCCAAAAAGGTATGTTGAACTGTCTGCATCTCACGCGTTACTCTGATGGGGTTGTGGTTGCTGATTCTAAAGCTTAAGAAACACCCTCTCAGCAGGTGCCCTGAGGTGCCAGCGTCACCATTGCTGCAGTCGGCAGCTGTGTTCACCACAATCACCCCTTCAGTTGGGACTGTCCTGTAATTTCACCTGGCTCTCTCCCTCCCCACTCTGGCACCCCACTCTGGACTAGTTGGGTGTTGACTCAGCAGGTCCCCAGGTCGAGCTGCTGCTTACTGCCAGGCTGGGTGTGCACGTGGACAGGTGACTTCTTTGCGGTCTGTGCTGTTTGCGTAGCTAATTGTGCCTTCCGCACACACGGAATCAGTTTGTTTATTTGGGTGTCGTGTTTGACAGCGGGCTGGCACACACATACGCTCATGTCTTTGTAAACACAAGTTTGGAGTAGAGGGTGGAGAACGTCTTTTTCTCATCCCACCGTTTCTAGTTTGTCTTCCCAGTTGTGTTCCGTTGCTTCTAGGCCAGATACGCCCCAGACTGGATCTTGCTGCTGAGGGGTGTGATGAGAGCCAGTCCAGAGCAGGGCCTGCAGTTCTCTCAGCTGCTGGTGCAGGGCGAGGAGCCGCTGGCCGACATTGACCAGGTGAGCATGGGCGACTGGGGACAACCTCTTTTGGGTTTTTATAACCATTAAAAGCAGTCTCTTTCATTTGTTTTTCTGTTAATATATGTCTCAATGCTTTTATTTGCTACTAATCTTCCAGGGTTTTTTGGGCGGGGGTGTTTTTCGGTTTTTTGTTTTGAGACAGAGTCTCACTCTGTTGCCCTCGGTAGAGTGCTGTTACGTCATAGCTCACAGCAACCTCAAACTCTTGGGCTCAAGCAATCCTCCTGCCTCAGCCTCCCAAGTAGCGCTACAGGAGCCCACCACGACGCCTAGCTATTTTTTCTAGTTTTAGAGGCAGGGTCTAACTCTGGCTCAAGCTGGTCTTAAGCTAAGCAATTCACCCTCATCTGCCTCCCCAAGTGCTGGGATTACATGTGTGAGACACCGTGCCCTGCAGTCTTCCAGGTTTTAAAACTCTGGTGTGCCCCAGGGAACTTGTCTTCTAGTCATTATGTGAACTCTTGTCATTACCTTTGTTTTGAAGTGTCTTAGAGGACGTGTGGGGAGCCAGAAGGATCATGTTTCCTTGTGTGCTTGTGGGCCCATATCTATATTAATATCTCTCTATATTAACATGTATAATCCTACCACTTTGGGAGGCCAAGGTGGGAGGATCGCTTGAGCTCAGGAGTTTAAGACCAACCTGAGCAAGAGTGAGACCCCGTTTCTACTAAAAAATAGAAAAAATTAGCTGGGCATCATGGCAGGTGCCTGTAGTCCCAGCTACTTGGGAGGCTGAGGCAGGAGGATTGCTTGAGCCCAGGAGTTTGAGTTTGTTGTGAGCTAGGCTGAGGCCACGGCACTCTAGACTGGGCAACAAAGAAAAAAGAATTGGTGTCTTAAGTAAATGTTTGTGTTTTCACAGTTGTGTCTGAGTAATACTGTGATAGTATATGGGCTAGACGTCAGGTATTGGCTGCTGTATTACTCAGGATGCTCCAAGAGAGAACAAATGGGGTAGACATAAATACATGAGAGGGATTTATGAGGGGAGCCAGCTCATGTGGTTATGGAAGCTGAGATGTCCCGACAGGCCGTCTGCGAGCTGGAAATCTCATGATGCAGAATCATGTCTGAATCTGCAAAGTTCAGATGCCCTCTATTCAGTCCACGGACTCACGCCAATTTCCTCTGGAAACATACTCACAAATACACCCAAAATTCGTGCTTTGCCGTTCTGTAGCTATTCCTTTATCTAGTCAAGTTAACGCTGGAAATTAGCCATTACAGTTTTATCTGGGACTAGATTAACTAATGTGTTGGTAAGAATGGCTGGATAACTCTAGAGCGGTGGTTCTCAACCTTCCTAAAGCTGCGACCCTTTAATACAGTTCCTCATGGGGTGGTGACCCCCAACCATAAAATTATTTTCATTGCTACTTCGTAACTGTAATTTTGCTACTGTTATGAATCGTAATGTAAATATCTGATATGTAGGATGTATTTTCATTGTTACAAAGGGGTCACGACCCACAGGTTGAGAACCGCTGCTCTAGAGGATTCTGGGGCTACATTTATTAAGAAAACTGCTCTCTTTAATCCATTCCAGTAAAATGCTCTGTTGGTGAGTAAGATGTAGGTGACGGGATTTCACAAAAATTTTCTATCTATAATGGCCATAAATTAAATTACAAGAATTTCGATGACATAAAAGATGCCAAGGGGGGAACTCTGTTGAGTTTCTTAAGTGAGATTCTATTTCAGGAACTATTTCGGTAGGAAAAGAAAACCCTGTTTCCTTCCAGTGAAAATGTGGCTCGCATCTGTTTCAGATTGTGGACGTTTTCATGGAAAACGGTTTAATTCAGCAGTGTACGTCCTTCCTGCTGGACACCCTGAAGGACGATCGCCCAGTGGAGGGGCCCCTGCAGACTCGATTGCTGGAGATAAACCTGATGCACGCACCCCAGGCAAGTGCCCGTCCGTGCTGACACCAGGGGCAGAGCCTGTCACTCCCTGCCCTGGGACCTACAGACCTGCCTGCAGCTGTGGACTGGCTGGCCGTGCCTGCAGGTGTCTGTCTGTCTCTGCTTCTCAGGGGGTGCCCCATGACTCTCCTGACAGGAGCTCCCAGAAGTCGTGGTGCAAGACCTACCTGCAAACAGTGCAGCTGGCCGTCATTTCTTTCTGTTTTCTTTTTTTCCACTGTGGTAAAATATACGTAACAAAGCTGACCGTTTTGACAAGTTTTAGGTGTGTGATAGGGCAGCATTAAGAACACTCACAGTATTGAGTCACCGTGACCACTGTGTATTTCCATAACTTCTTTTTTTTTTTATTAAATCATAGCTGTGTACTTTGATGCAATCATGTGATACAATGTGCTGGTTTTATATACAATTTGAAATACTTTCATCGAACTGGTTAACATAGTGTTCATGGCATTTTCTTAGTTATTGTGTTAAGACATTCATATTCTGCATTTAGTAAGGTTCACCTGTACCCTTCTAAGATGGACCATAGGTGTGGTCTCACCAATTACCCTCCCTCCACCTATTCCCCCCCTTTGCCCCCTTCCCCATATTCTTACGCTATAATTGGGTTATAGCTTTCTATTTCCGTAACTTCTTACCATCCCGGCTCGGCGCCTGTGACTCAACAGGCTAAGGTGCCAGCCATGTACACCTGAGCTGGCAGGTTCAAATCCAGCCCGGGCCCGACAAACAACAATGACGTCTGCAACCCAAAAATGGCCGGGCATTGTGGCAGGTGCCTGTGGTCCCAGCTACTTGGGAGGCAGAGGCAGAAGACTAGCTTGAGCCCGGGAATTGGAGGTTGCTGTGAGCTGTGATGCCATAGCATTCTATCCAGGGTGACAGCTTGAGGCTCTGTCTCAAAAAAAAAAAAAAAGTAATATCTTGGCTCGGTGCCTGTGGCTCAACGGGCTAAGGCGCCAGCCATGTACACCTGAGCTGGCGGGTTCGAATCCAGCCCGGGCCCGCCAAACAACAATGACAGCTGCAACCAAAAAATGGCCAGGCATTGTGGCGGGCGCCTGTAGTCCCAGCTACTTGGGAGGCAGATGCAAAAGACTCGCTTGAGCCCAGGAATTGGAGGTTGCTGTGAGCTGTGATGCCACAGCACTCTATTCAGGGTGACAGCTTGAGGCTCTGTCTCAAAAAAAAAAAAAAAAAAACTTCTTACCATCCCAAACCCATATGTAGCTGTGCCTTTTAAGCGAGCCCCCCGCCCCCAGCTCTTTCTCTTTCCCTGTGACTTTGCCTATTCTAATTACTTCATACAAATGGAATCATTAAATATTTGTCCTTTTATCTATTTTTTTCTGCTTAGCATATTATTTTCAAAATCCATTCATGCTGCAGCAGGTGTTAGAAATTCCTTCACTTTTGAGACTAAATACTATTATTCATTGTGTACGCATGTGATGTTTTGTTTATTCATTCACTGATGAACGTTTGGGTACAAATAACTCTTCAAGACCATTGGGCATGTACCCAGACATGGACTTGCTGGATCGTATATAATTCTGTGTCCCACTTTCGAGGAGCTGCCATGCCGTGTTCCAAGAGGCTGCACCATTTTCTATTACTGACAGTAGTTTACAAGGGCTTCAGTTTCTCTGTATCCTTGCCAACAATTACTTTCCTTTAAAAAAAAAAAAAAAAGCCATGTAAATAGACGTGCAGTGTCTGACTGTGATGGGACAGTTTCTCAGCCTGAAAGTTGTAGGGGACGAATCACATGGAGATGCTTTGAACGTTAAATGTGAACATTTAAAGGATTCAGGAGGATTCATACCAAGCAGTTAACGAAGGTTGTCTGAGTGGCTACATTGTAAAAGTTCACTTTTTAAAAAATGTTATTATATCATAAGTGTATACATTAATGCATTTATGTGGTACAATGTGCTGATTTTATATACAATTTGGAATGCTTGCATCAAACTGGTTAACACAGCCTTCACCTCGCTTACTTAATTATCATGTTAATACATTTATACTCTTAATAGATTTGACGTGTACCCTTGCAATATACACCATAGTAAGGTCCCACCAATTAACCTCCCTCCACCCACCATTTCCCCTCCCCTCCTCTTCCTTCCTTCATCCTGGACTATAGTTGTGTTTAATCTTTCCTTTTTTTTTTTTTTTGTAGAGATAGAGTCTCACTTTATCGCCCTCAGTAGAGTGCCGTGGCATCACACAGCTCACAGCAACCTCCAACGCCTGGGCTTAGGCGATTCTCCTGCCTCAGCCTCCTAAGTAGCTGGGACTACAGGCGCCCACCACAACGCCCGGCTATTTTTCTCTTTTGCATTTCGGCCGAGGCCAGGTTTGAACCCTCCACTTTCGGTATATGGGGCCAGCGCCCTACGCGATGAGCCACAGGCACCGCCTGTGTGTGTTTTATCTTTCATATGAAAGTGTGGGTGACTACGTAGAGAAGTTCACTTCATTCTTTGTTTTCTGATTTGTTTTTTTCTTCAGTAATCCTACGTTGTTTTTGTAATTAGGAAATAACCTGTTAGTTGTACGCTCTATCACTACAGTTTATTCAAAGCTGTGAGCTAGCTGCTGATCCTGGGTCCTGTTGCACCTCCAGGACACAGACATTTGTTAAGGCACTGCCTGCTGTCCTGTGGGACTCTTGTGACTTAGTGATTATATGTAACAGTTTTTGTTTTTTGTTTTTTTTTTTTTCAGAGACAAAGTCTTACTTTGTCGCTCTTGGTAGAGTGCTATGGTTTCACAGCTCACAGCAACCTCCGGTTCCTGGGCTTAGGCAATTCTCTTGCCTCAGCCTCCTGAGTAACTGGGACTACAGGTGCCCACCACAATGCCTGGCTATTTTTGGGTTGCAGTTCAGCTGTGCCGGGTTTGAACCCGCTACCCTCGGTATATGGGGCCAGCACCCTACTTACTGAGCCACAGGCACCGCCCAATATATGTAACAGTTTTTAGTGAATGAGTTTGAAATGGAACCCAAGCCCTGATAACTCAGCATACAGGCCCTCAGGGCGCACATACCTGACAGGGGCAACTTGGAGTGCAAGTGGCTGGGCCAAGGGCTGGCAGGCCCAGATGTTGGGCAACCTTCTCTGATGGTGTGGCTATGTGATATTTTCTCTCTCTGCTTATTTCTGTTTTTTTGTAGAGACAGAGTTTCACTTTATTGCTCTTGGTAGAGTGCGTGGCGTCACACAGCTCACAGCAACCTCCCACTCCTGGACTTAGGCGATTGTCTTGCCTCAGCCTCCCAAGTACTGGGACTACAGGCGCCTGCCACAACGCCCAGCTATTTTGTTGTTGTTGTTGTTGCAGTTTGGCCAGGGCTGGGTTTGAACCCACCACCCTCGGTATATGGGGCCGGTGCCCTACCCACTGAGCCACAGGCACTGCCCCTTATTTCTGTTTTCTAACCTCTGTAAAATACACCATTGCCATAGAAAGGAGGAAATGTTTGAAAACAAGAAGACAGTAGGCATAGATCTAAAGAAAATGAAGGACAGGGGAGCAGGTGAGTGGCGGCGTTCTGGAGCTCTGTCCCCGGACTTGGTTTCCACGGCTTAGTCTGTGGGAGCCCAGGACGTGCGTGGCCCCGGCGGAGGGCAGGATCTGACTGTGACCCTGGCCACTCTGTATTTGACCAGTGATGCATTTGGATCTGGGAAGGAATGCGCCAGCTGGCAGGGGAAGGCCCCCAGGAATGCATCTCAAGATTAGCAACTGGGTAGATTTTTTTTTAACTAATAAAAAAATCGTATTTGCCTAGAGACATTCAGAATGTTAACAAAACAGCTGCAACTTTTTCCCTGCTGTTACAGAGGGATAGTCAGTTAATAGAACAACAGTTATTTCGTATAAGCTGCATCAGAGACAACGAAAGATGAAAAACTACCATCCCCATATATAACTAATTTGTGCTGTGCACCAACAAGAACCTGCTTTAAATTTCCATGCCAGTTGCAGCCCCCACACTGTACCAGCTAAGGTTAGTGGCTATCAAAAATACTACCAGGACAGGGCTATCTAAAGACACATTCAGGAGTGTGTTAACTATACAAAAAAAGACACTATACAGTTTACAAACAGTTTAAAATTTACACCGCATTACATTTCCTTTTTTTTTTTTTTTGAGACAGAATCTCACTTTGTTGCCCTTGGTAGAGTGCTGTGACATCACAGCTCACAGCAACCTCCAACTCTTGGGCTTAAGCGATTCTCTTGCCTCAGCCTCCCAAGAAGCTGGGACTATAGGCGCCCACCATAACACCCGGCTATTTTTTGTTGCACTTGTCATTGTCGTTTGGCTGGCCCGGGCTGGGTTCAAACATCAGTGTATGTGGCTGATGCCATAACCACTGTGCTACAGGCACCGAGCCTTGCATTGGGATCCTTGAACTTCTTTTTTGTTTCCCCTGTGGGAGGGATGCAGGTTTTCCTTTCTCTGTCCTAACAAATTCTGTCTGCTTTTCCATGCCTTCACATTATCCTTCCTTGTGGCCTTCTGCTTCTCTGAGCACATCTTAGAAACCTCTGGGAGCTGCCCCCCCGACATTCTGCCCAGAGACTGCGTGTGTTGACCTGCTGTATCTCAACTTCTCACACTCTCCTTCGCCCACGTTGAGTTTCTTTTCCTCCGCGAGGCAGAGTCGTGAGGCAGAGTCACCCAGTGCCCGTGCTGCTCTCGCTTGCCCAGGCGCCAAATCCATAGACAGGACTGCGTAGCTGTGAGAGTGGGGCCATTCGCAACCAGACTGGTTAGATACCTCTCAGCGGGCAGCAGAGTTGCTGTGTCAGTGGCATTCTTAGCCCAGCAATTATTTATTTAAAGATAATGTTAAGCCTCATCAAAATTCTTTCGAGGGATGTTTATTGTTTTGTTAAATGTAACCCCCACCTCCCAGTTCTGCCTTTAACCTAGTGAAGTCTAATGAATACAAATAGGATCTGTTACTTTGGGGTCTAATTCTGACCATTACTAGTCTGAGGGCTGAGGATTAAGGACTTGAGCCCTCACGTTTATCCTGACTTAGAAACCCCGGGAGAACGTGACTAGCCTCCACAATGACCGGAAACAGCTCAGTCATGATGGTTATGGGGCCTCATCCTCTCTGTGGCCACCTGGGCTGCGTGCTGGCATCAGACGGAGCCTCGCGCAAAGGCTCTCAGACGACTTCCAGGATGGCAGGGCTCTGCGTGGAAGGGTGGCCGTGGTCAGGGCCCGTGACCAAGCTCTGCCCTGCCCTGCGGACTCAGTTGAGCCACTGCTTCTCCCAAGTCCTTGGCAGCGATCAGGCTTTCTCACTGAGCTCACTTTTTCATAGGTTGCCGATGCCATCCTTGGAAATCAGATGTTTACTCATTACGATCGGGCCCACGTCGCCCAGCTGTGTGAGCAGGCCGGCCTTCTACAGCGAGCACTGGAGCACTACACCGACCTCTGTGACATCAAGAGGGTCCTCGTCCACACGCACCTGCTCAACCCTGAGGTGGGTGCAGCCCGGACACTCCCATGTGGCTGGTGCCATGCACTGGTAGCCCCAGGTGCACCCTGATGGGCACCTTTAACTTGACCTAATAGCAGAACAGAAATAACCTTTTAACACTGATGGCCCAGCAGGGCTGTCTGAAACAATTAGCAAAAACTAAAAATAGTGATTGTGTTCCAGTTTGCAGAAGAGCTTTGGTACCAACTGGGGAGCGTTCTGGGATGGGCCGTTTAGGACAATGTCTCGTCCCAAGTTTACGCCTTGCTCCCACTTTTCCCCACGATGAATAGTTGCTTTTCCATCGTTAAGTGGAAATTCTTTATATTTTTGACCCTTGCGGGAATGGGGGACATCCAGTTATTTTCCGAGTCTTCTGAGGACTCAAGGTTGTGCACAGAGGTGGTGGATGGACTTTTTTCTTTATTCCCAGTGGCTTGTCAGCTTCTTTGGCTCCTTG
>CAUYRH010122378.1:0-55638 GCA_963574655.1 Perodicticus potto | reverse complement strand
TGCGTACATTAGTGCAATCAAGGGGTACAATATGCTAGTTTCATATACAATCTGAAGTATTTTCATCAAACTGTTTAGCATAGCCTTCATGGCATTTTCTTAGTTATTGTATGAGGACATTTGTATTCTGCATTTAGTAAGGTTCACTTGCACCCTTCAAAGATGCACCGTAGGTGTGGCCCCACCAATTACCCTCCCTCCACCTCAACCTCACCTCTCTCCTCCCTTGCCCTTTTCCCCATATTCTTGTGCTATTCCCATCTTAGAACAGATGCTTGTCCCACCCTAAACAGGTAATCCAGTTGAGTTGATCCCTTGGGGAGGCCCTGGGAATATGAAGCACCTACTACATCAGTGCTTCTATCACATCCATGGTTGAGTGTCCACCATGTTTCAGGGCACAGTATTAATATGTGGACATGGTTGTAAGAAGGCAGATGTCTCCCTCTCTTCCTTTCCTTTGAAGGCATCTTCAGACTTTACTGATAGCATGAGATAACTTCAAAATATTATATACTAGTGACTCTTACACTGACTATCTGAGGAGCTATATAAATGCCCAGTCTCCCAAGTGTTTTTAAAAGACATGGAAGCCAAAACCATCAGAATGGCAGAAAGCAATAATGTGCTGTGTGCTCTATTCCAGCACATTTTGCTATCATTTAAATCTATGATTTAGATATCAGGGGGAGGATAAATAATTGATCAAGCAGCCACCTTATCACTTTTGGAGGGCCTCAAACCCCACATATAGAAATAATATTCTTATTAAAAATAGTTCCCTTATTTATAGAATCTTGAACATTACATAGTACCTTTATAATATGTGTAAATGACAGTCTGAGCACATGAACCTTTCTAAATATTTCTTTTTCACTAGCTAAGGACGTTTTTCTTTGTAAGGAAATAAACAAGATCTCTTTAGAATGGATGAATGCTGAGCAGTGGACACAAGGTAAATCCTTAATCTGAATACTCTAAGCACATCACAACCTAGCTCTCCTGGACCATGGGTGCCCCATGAGGAAGCAAAGTTAGAAAGGAGAAAGGTAACATATCTCTGAAACTTCACTGCCAGACCTCATCAATGTTCAAAAAAAGAATCATCAACATATAAAAATATCAGGATGGTGATATTGGTGAGACTTTTAGGCTCTGTCCATTGGTAGAGCAATATCAGGATACACATTGGGCAATGCACAATGAAGGACTGGCCTGAGGAGATCAAGCTGCTCACCATTATTTTCTTCTTTCTGTCAGCTTAACTATGTTCTTTTAGTAGCAGCCCTCTAATATTTTCTTCTGACTCTCAAGCAAAGCTCTCTGGACAAAAGATATAGGGGTGTAGGTGGTAGGTAGAATTATTATGAAGAATATATATATATATATTCATATAATGATATATAATACACATATATAATAATTATAAAGAATATATAATACATATATATATATATATTTATTTATTTATTTTTGATATGGTCTTCCTATATTGTATAGGCTGGACTCAAGCTCCTGGCCTCCAGCCATTCTCCCACCCAAGTCTCCCAAGTAGCTGGAATTACAGGTACTCACCACCCTTCCTGTCAAGGCATATTTTTTTTCCCACTGAGATTGATAAACTGGTAGAAGATAAACTTTGAACTCAGAACAGAATCTCTGAAACTAGACCCCAAATGGAAGAGAAGCATAGCTGAGAGAAGAAGAAAAAAGAAATGGTGATGGAGAAGGAGAGGAAGATATTATGAGAGAAATTAGAGCAATAAAGGAATGAGGAGTTGGGGAAAGAGAATTTAAGGGAAAAGAAGGAAGGAGACAGAGGTCAGCTTTTGGAGTCAAATCATATTAATTCATATTTCCCATTGCATACTTTCTTAGTCCATTCGAGGTGCTATAGAAAAATACCACAGCTTATCAAAACATACATTTTTATCTCACAGCTCTAGCAACAGATTCTGGGAAGTCTTAGATGAAAGCACTAGTAGACATGTTGTCTGTTTCATGTCTGTTGTGGACAATGTCTTCTCACTATGTGCTTGCATGGCCAAGCACACAAGGGGCATGAAGCTCTCTGAGTTCTCTTTTATAAGGGCTCTAATCCCATTTAGGAGGATTCTTCCCTCATGACCTAATCACGTACCAGAGCTCCAGTTCCAAATCCCATCATTTTAGGGGTAAGGTTTCAACATTTGAATTTTGGGGAGACATAGTCTATAGCATGCATTAATCTGTAAAATAATTGTTTTGCTCATTATTTTACATGGGGACTCTTAGAGCCTAGAGTGGTACCTTGCACATAATAGGCATTCAATAAATTTTACTAAATTAATTATAAAAACACAGCCTTCTGAATCCAGTTGCACCTAAAGCCTTAAATATGTATCAGCAGATTACCTAGTATCCTGAGTTAATAAATTCCATGTCTGTTAATGCTGCATTTCTGTCACTTATAATGAAAAAGTCCTTACTAAATCAGAAATCTTAAGATGCTAAGCCAAAACAAAGTGAAAGCAAAGCGTTAGTGGGGGCAGACCTTTGGCAAGTTCCCCTCTGGACACAGCCTGGAATGCTGCCTGGGGTGTGCAGGCCTTGCTGGGCATACGGATTTACTGACAGGAATTCCCCTAGCACTAATCACTGACCAGGTTTAAATCCTAATATTGATCTCTCCCTTAAATAATCACTAACCTTGGAATACTGCCCATCAGAAAGTCTCTGTGATTCATGCTCTTCCTCGTGTCCCTCTGTCCATGACACACACATATACACACCTCAGTGTGCTTGTTCACGGCTACAACATCCTTTGTGGATGTATTTCCCTCATCATCCTCAGTCTGGCTGGCTAAGACCCAGCTTTCACTTCCTCGGCTCAATATTCCTCAGCTTTTATTTAGTTCTTATGAAGCACAGGATGTAGTTGTTTACAGGCAGAGAAATGGATGACCCAAGTAGGCATCTGGGGATGAGAAGTAGGTATAAAAGGGAGATTTTGTATAGGAGTATGCTTCCCAGTTTGGTGTGAAGAGGATAGACGATTTGGAAACTGCGAGGTCCTAAATATAAATTTCACCTACTTCACAATTTGCGTATCAAGGCCGTAGGAAGTAGTTGGCACTTGAATAATGTTATAATTCTTCCTATTTTCTACTAAGTTCTTGGGCTTATATTTTAAGACTTCAGAATCTGGTATCCCTCTTGTAAGGACCCACAGTTCTAATCTAGTTGTGTCTTTTTTGCAACTCACAAGGCTCGTTCGTGCATATTTATGGGCTGATGATGGTGCCTGGCTGGAAGGGGCTCTTCTCTCCTCAGCCAGGTTCTACCTATTCTTCAAGAAACATCCCCAAATCCACCTTCTCTAGGAAGCATTCCTAGACCTACCTAAGCCCATGAAGAGCTCCTCTTACCACCACAGTGATGTTCTGTGCCAAACGATGCAGTTGCTAACAGCATACCATTCTGCATTAGCTAATATGTTTTTGGTGTGACTATGGAACAGAAGCCCAGGTTTTTGTGGATAGAGGATTCAGCACAAAACTCATTAAGAAGTGCACAGGAAATACTTGTTTAAAGGCAGAAGAAAGGATGATCCAAGTGGGCACCTGGGGATAGGAAGTAGGATGAAAGGGAGATGTTTTTGTCGAGGAGTATGATTCCCTGTTTGGCATGAAAGGGATAGATGATTTGGAAAATGTTGTGTCCTAAAAATAAATTTCACCTACTTCACAATTTGCTGATCAAAGCCATAGGAAGTAGCTGGCACCTGCATAATGTTACGATTCTTGTCTCTTGATTTATTTTATCAACACAGGTGTAGTCCTCAGTGATTATGTGTCAGGCAACCCTATATAGAAGATATTTTTCATAGCACCATCCCTGCACCTTGGGTGATTGCTAAAGCTGGGGTTAATTAACCACATATTCCTTCTAAGCCTGTAAGAGATCATGAACTGAGCAAACTGCTGAAATATGCCATTTCATCTTGCAGTTGAGATGAAAGTAGTAAAGGCAAAGCTCAAATTCCCATTGATTTTACACACACACACAGAATAAATAATTTAAATTTCCATAAAATTTAAAGTTCCACTTCATTTTTAAGTGCATATTTCCCAACCCGCTTAGCTACAGTTAAATCTATCAACACCTAAAGGGTCTCTAGAGTCTGTCATACTTCACCATCACAAAAAGAGGTCAAAAACTGAGTTCACATAACTGAGAATTCACAGAAATTCAAAAACAGTCAGGCAATAGGTTACCTTAATTTATGGAAAGTATGTCTACGAGGAGACTCTGAGCCTTGGACTTCCTGTGCATCATATAAAATATAACAAGAGCCAGTTCAGGGCTGCGCCTGTCACTCATCGAGTAGGGCGCTGACCCCATATACTGAAGATGGCGGGTTCAAACCCAGCCTCGGCCCAACCTGCAAAACAGAAAAATAGCTGGGCGTTGTGGCGGGCACCTGTGGTCCCAGCTACTCGGGAGGCTGAGGGAAGAGAACCGCCTAAGCCCAGGAGTTGGAGGTTGCTGTGAGCTGTGTGCCGCCACGGCACTCTACCAAGGGCGATAAAGTGATACTCTGTCACTACAAAAAAAAAAAAAAAAGAGCCAGTTCATATTATAATTCCTCCATCACTCCTTCCCTGCCCTCTCTGCTCATGTGAACCCAGCCTCCTGAGTGCCTATGGCCACCTCTACTGTTTATGTGGTGCTTGATAAACAAATACTACCGAGGAAGTAACAAGATATTGTGCAAAGCTCTTGCACTGTTAATTGGATTTCAGATGTCACACTATGTACAAATATATAAGATGCATCATTATGATCCTGTATTATTCAAATACCTGACTTGAGTATATTTCAATTAGAGGCACAGATGCAGAAGGACAGGAAAATGTCAGCCAATTATATTTCCTTGAAACTCTGAAGTTTCTGGCATAGTGTCCCACACTGGGTAGGTGCTCAATAAATTAGAAATATGTAAGGATAAATACATACTAATATATATTGGATAGGAATAAAGTAATTTTATTCTAGATGTTTGACATGATTATATGATGCAGATCTTTGGGGACAAGGCTGCTTTTGTGCAGAGGTGGGGTTAAAGGCTAGTTGTGTCCTCAGCAATGGTACATAACAGTGTTTTTCAACCTTTTTAAATCTCACAGCATACTTGAACCTATAGTTAAATTTTGACAGCACACTTAAATTACACTGATCAAAAAAAGAGTAAAAAAAAGAAGAATATACTTACTACGTTTTAAATTTATTTCAAAAACAATTTAATTAATGCTCTTTAAAAATTTTTGTAGCACACCTAAGATCCTCTTATAGCACACTAGTGTGCCTGGCCCACCAGTTGAAAATCACTGCCATGGAGTTACAGTGCTGGCCACTCTCCTCCACTTTCTACACTAATTCCCATCCTTCCCTGAACTCATATTCCCTTCCCTGCCCAAAGCCTCTTCTTTACAGGAAGAAGACAGAAAATCCTAGAAGCCAGAGTCTTTGATTGAATGAACAAGATTAAAATGGACATGCTCTTGGAAGAATAAAGACGATGAGTAAACGACTCTCATCAAAATACTGAGAGGTGGGAGTGGATAAGCTTGAGGACTCTAGGAACTAGGCAGGAATTGATTTGGTGAAATGGTGCTTCTATGAGATGGGAAGAACCATGAATGGGACAAAGAGAACAAATTAGTTCTTCTCAGTTTCCAGCGTCTCAGCAAAGGAAGGTGAACAAGTTTTGTGGGTGACAGTGGGCAGAGGAAATGCACAGTATGGAAGTACCAGGTACTTGCTTCATGCCCAGGGTAACCCAAGCAGATCACTTTTCATGGACCAGAACAAGGGTTGTTTTGCCTGTCCACCTCAACCCCAGCCTCTTTTCATCTTTGCCAAAGCCTGTGAGGACGGCCTCTTCTGTCCTCTCTGACACCACCAACTCCCAATCTCTACCCTGACACCTTCTTGCACTCATGTTCCCTTCTAAAAGGCCAGTGCTGCCTGGAAGGCATGCACCAGGTGCTGGGCCCTTTACTTCTTGTCACTATGAGAAAAATAACAGATAATAGTGTTTTCTTTTTAATTATATGAACAGTTAAAATAAGTAAAGAAGTATTTTAACTATTTAGACATTAACAAGCTCCAATTAAGAGTGGCTAATCTCATCATTGGCCCGTTTTTGCTTTCCAGGGAAGAACATCTTAAGCTTTGAACTCTTCCTTAACTTTCTCATCCATACCTAATCTGGGGGTATGGGAGAGAAGCCATGCTGTCCCCAATCCTAGCACCAATGCCCAGAGGCCACCACCACCGGACAGGAGCTAGCACTGAGCAATCCTCCTGTGAAGGTGAGTCAGGAGCCTCACTGAGAATGCTTGGAATCTGGGTTGTAATAGAATTATCTCTTAGGGCCTTCCCTCACACTTGGAGCCAATGAAAACTTTAAGAGGCAAATGGCA
Organism: Perodicticus potto; assembly: GCA_963574655.1. Lineage (NCBI taxonomy): Eukaryota > Metazoa > Chordata > Mammalia > Primates > Lorisidae > Perodicticus > Perodicticus potto. Next base: position 49,171 of record CAUYRH010122378.1, on the reverse strand, counting down.
TTTTCGCAGCATGACAACTAAAAACTAAACTAAGTAGAAAGCAGGCCAAAACCCTGGAACACATGTCTCACATCATCCCAAATATTCCTCACTATGTGGCTCCCATAAACACCATCTGCTGTGTTAATTTGTAAAGAATTACAAGGTTCTTAAAATTAAACTTTGCTCTCCGTAGTGTACACTGTGTCTATTAAGGGGGAGACTTGAGAATGTGCCTCACATCCAGTCAGACACCGAGGTCTTTCTCTTTCCCATGCTGGGATCTTACAGAACCTTTGCTAGGTCTTCATGGAATTTCAAGAATCACATTGTATAGGGAAAGAAAAAATAAATAAATTAAATATGCACAACAAAACCTTCACCTAGATTATAATTCTAGCAGTTCATACATTTTCAGACTGTGTCAACATCTCCCAGTTCACTGGATTCTACTGATAATCAAAGTCTTTAGATCTAAGTCAAACAGGTTGAACAGCAAAAATTGGGAGAACTTTTGGGGAGAGACTTAAGTCTCCATCACTGGCTCCTGACTCCCAGAGCCTCCTCAGAGCCCTGAGTGGTGACTGAGGTCTTCTCACTACATCCCTGTCTACCGACAAAGCTGAAAGAGAAGCATCTCTTCCCAAACATAGATCCCTGACAATGTGGGGCTTTGGTGACAGGCCACAAAAGAAAACTTTTTGATGCATTAATTCCTCAGGGTGTTTCTGTGGTGGTAGATGGTGATAAAAAATGAGATGAGATGGTAAATGGTGGTAGATGGTGATAAAAAGTGAGATAATAAATAGCAGAGTCTTAGGCTCAATGATCCTTGGGCTCGAAACTCTTGACATGAGATAGTTGCTACAACGTAGAACCCTGATCCCTGTCTTAACAAATTCTGTTTCAGTGGTTTTGGAGTAAAGCCTAGAAATGTTCATTTTTTTAAATAAGTACTTTGAAAATTATAGAGAAGATCTGGATATGGGGAGATAGTTTAGGGGTTCCAACCTGACTTACCATTTGGTTAATTAAATTTCTCAAATTGTGGTGTAGGAATCTGGATTTTCAGATTTTTTCATGAAATTCTGTTGATCATCCTAATTTGGAAAGTTTGATTTTTACAGCTATTTACTAGTCATAAATGGGACCCAAAGATCCACAATTAAGGCAATTCTGCTAATTCCTGAGGAATCAGTCACCTTATCTGAAAAACAAGGGATTCTAAATCAAACTACTTAATTAAAAGAGAAAAGCCACACTGCCATTCCTGTACAAAGAAAAAGAATGTTCAACCAGCTTCCCAGATTTGCCTGTCATTGTCATATCTACATGAAGACATCAAGTAAGTTTAGCTGGAAGGAACACACAAAGAGATAAAGAGATGCTGATCTTAAAGAGATGCTGATCTTACTAAGGTGGAGAGAGTTTAAGAAAATTTTGCAAGATCACAAAGAGAAAACAAATAAACAGAAACACCCAGGATTCTGATCCAGGCAGTATTTCACAGCTTCTGGTGGCAAATCTAAGTCTACACTCTACATATTTCCCCACATTTTCTAAGCATTTACTTTCAAATTTGTCTACCCATGGTTCCTACCCCTCTGCTCCTTGGCAATTATGTCCCAGGCCTCAAAGAGAAGAATTTTTCTGGGCACCCTGTAATATCTGCTATATGCCAACTCTACCTTCTTTTCCACCTCCCTCTTCACTACCCCAAACGTCCTCCACAGTCTGGATCAAGCTCTGCCTCCCTGACCCCAGAATCTCAATCATAACAGACCTCCTTTTTCATGGTAAACAGTAGCAACCCCCCAGATCAATCCTGAATAGGCTTCTATGAGTAAGCCAGCACTGAGTGGTCTCACTCCATATCCCTCATAGTCAGACATCTGGCAGTTACTATTAGCTCGCTTCCAGGCCCTGATGAAAAAGGACAGGAGTGGGGCTAAAGGATCGTGTTTGAAATTTCACTATTCACTTAGGTTAAGCTGAACTGAAGAAACCACTTTTGCTTCCAATAGTGTTATCAGCTCTATGGAAGGCTGGATTTTTGACACTCATTACAAGAAGAAACTATTGGAGCAGGTTGACAGCAACCCCTAAACTGTCTGATGATAAATGTGTCAATTGTATATAAACACAGTAGGGTGAAATTAAAATGTTATAGTTGTGTTTTGTGTTTGTATGTGTATGTAAGAGTGTGTGTGTTTGCACGTGTGTATTCCAAGTTCATCTGCCATTATCCCTTGGCTATTACTTACGTAGGGGGACTCCTCCAATTGATAGAGCACGAACTCTGTGTGGGAGATAACACATTCTCTGTATCAGGCATAATACCCCTAAGGAGTTTCCTTAGTACTTAGTACAGTCTTGTACTTAGAGAAGATAAATGTGGGAGTCAAAGAATGTTATTGCCTAGCTTCCCTTAGCAATAGATGGAAGTGAAACCATAGACGATTGAGCAAGATGAATCCTAAAATCTCAGTCCTTCCATAAATCTAATACCATCCTGCCTGTTTGCATCCATAGCTACCTATCCAGCCATGTACAGTCATGGGAAGCAGCAGAGCCAGCTCCAAGGTTCACCTTAGTATGTCTCCGCAGAAGGTCTATGATACCAAGACTGGGGTGAACAGAATGGATGTTTTGATAGAGAAATCAATGTTGTCTCATTTTACATTCTTATATAAAAATGACAATGCAAATGCAGTTTCCAGTCTACGCCTTCCACCTACCCACCCTTCATGCCCTTTCCCAAGACTTCCCTTCATTCATAGAATTTCTGAAGAATACATGAACAGACTTACATTATATATCACTAGTTGTGTGAAACTGATGGATTATCCTAAACCCACTGACCATTAGCTCCCGTCTTAGAATAGAGAAAATAATGGCTATGCCATGAGAATGGTGAAAATTAAATGAGATAATGCATGCAACATATCTATTTCGGATAAGGTGACTGATTCATCAGAAAGTAGCAGAGCTGCCTTAAGAGTGGATCCTTGGGTCCTATTTCAGTCTTACTACCAGTAAATGCTTACATGGAAATGGTATCCAATAAGCAAATTCCTTCCCTCTATCTTTTCCTCTCTTGATCAATAGCTTGGTAAGGAGACAGACACAGTGCCAAGCATCTAAACCATGGATAAGTGGAAGATAGATGGATTGAACTTCCAGGGAGAACATACTAATTGTTTTACAGGATGGATCTGGGTTTACCAAGACTTGCTTTTTGGATGCCTTTGAGCCACTGAGTGAAATTTAAAATTCATGCCATTTTCACCAAATTAAAGTTCATTCATGATACAATTCTAATATTGGGTGAATGAAAGAGGAGAGCCAGACATGGATCCTGATACTTCACTAATGCAGTGCAGTCATGAGGAAGTCAAGCTCTGGCACCGTGGTATCTTACACTAGATAGGAGCACATGTTGGAGACAGGTTCCTCCTTTCATTTCTCTGCATGGGTAATGAAATCAGAAGGGAACACACCTCACTGATGATTTTAATCACACTGCACCTGTGACTGCCAGGAAGAGGGCGATCCCTTAAGCATCAAGAATGGATTCTATTTTAGTCACCCTCACTTGGCATGTCAAGGAAGGTGTGGCCTTTTGGAAATGAGGAAGCCAGTTGCAGCAGGTCTGCCATGTCTGCTCCACGCTGATGGCTAGTCCTCAGGGGAGCTGCTAATGACTTACATACACCTCAATAAGTAGGAGCCTCCAGAGGTAGGTCTGAACAGAATAAAAATACCTCTTTCCTAAGTGGCCCTTAGAACACTGTGATGCAAAGTCTAGAGATCTATCATTAGAGATTACTATAATTCATTTGTAATGACTCAAGAAGTTTCCTGCTAAATTATTAATAAAAATGAGAAAGATCTTAAGTAGATAATTTGTTTCACTGATTTTTCTGTCTGTTTCTACCATTAGACTGTACACTTTACGGGATAAGTAACTTCATCAGTCTGTTTTTTTCATGTGTGTGTTTCACTAAGTCTAGTAGTCCACATAGGTTCTCAATGAAGGGTGGCCTAAAATGCTTGTCATCTTGGAAAATAGAAAGTTGTTCCCTAAACAGATAATATAGAAAGGTAGAATCAAAACCTCTGTGTGAGAGGTATGAGGAGAAAACTCAGAGAGTTAAAAGTAAACTCTGGTCCCAGAGGAAATCAGTTGATCAGGGAATCTAGGATTGAGGAATTAAATATATCCATGACCCCAAACAAAAAACCAAGGGGGGAAATCAAATAATGGTAGAGATATACGAGAGACAAAGAAAAAATTAAAACAAGATATACATATTTATATAGTTCAAGGCAAAAGGTAACCTGAGACCTTACCATGAAGCATGGGGGGACTCCAGACTTGTTAGTGAATACAAACCAGAAACTACCAAGAAAACACACGCGTAGGGTCAGGGATCGGGATAGGAATCCAGTAGGAGGTAGCAAACAGGTAATCAGTAAAGAAGTCAGAAACCAAAAATCAGAAGGGAGGTCCTGAGCGAATTCTGAAAGAATTCTTCTGTGAGTCTGACTTAAGGGTCTATCCCTATAATTGGAGTTCAAGCCCTTCCATTCCCTGTGTGGGGCCAGACTAGTGCCAAGCTGAAAGTTGCCATTTCTCTCTCCCCCATCAACATGGAAAGGAGCACAAAGCAGGGTTTATGACCTCCCAGCTGAGCACTTCCCCTCCCCTGCCTTCCTGCCCTGCAGAGAGCTCCACAGGAACGCTCCCTCCTGGGTAGGCCCTCCCGCCTCAGCACCTGCTCCAGGCCTGTCCTAACACTCTCTTCTTTCTTGATTCCTTTTCCTTTCCTTTCCTTTATCAGTCAAGGCCTGCTGAATGGAAAACTAAGAACTTCCAAATAAGTGAATATTAAGGACAGTCTGAGTATGAGGACTTTGCTTTCTTCATCACAGAGACCCCAGGTGTAGAAACATCAACCCAGCAGCAGGCTTGCACCTGTGGTGCCCTGGGTCCAGATGTCACTGGCATGCTCCAAATCCCATCTGGCACCACAGTCTGCCAAACACTCCATCAGTTAAGTGTTTGTTGAACACCTACACGAGGTGAGCCCTGTAGAGGTGTAATATGGGATGCAATTCATATGTTGAAGTTCTAACCTCTTGGACCTCAAAAATATGACCATATTGGAATACACGGCTTATAAAGAGGTAATTAAGTTAAAATGAGGTCAGTAGTGTAAAGTCTAATCCTATATGAATGGTAGTGTCCTTAAAGAAGCAATTAGGACACATACATATACACACACCCCTGAGGAAAAACCCTGTGAGGACAGAGAGAGGATAGCCATCTATAAACCAAGGACAGGGGTCTCAAAACAGACCAGCCCCACTGACACCTGATCTCAGACTTCCAGTCACCTGAAACATGAGGAAATCAACTTCTGTTTTTCATAGTCTCCTTGTGTGGCAATTTAGTAGGGTAGCCTTAGTAAACTAAGATGAGGTGCAACAAGAAACACCAGAGGAACGACTTGCTGAGGCTTGACTTCCAATTATAACTCATTAGTAATTCAGGCTGTAGAGAGTGAGATGAAGATGGACGGGAGTCTGCAACTTCTCTTCATAATGCAAGACCCAGGCCAGTCATATCCCATGTCTGGGAGCAGACTTCTTCTGCTGACTGCGGCTGGCTTCCTCAAGCTTTCTAAACTCCTCTAAGACTCCTACCTCTCTTATTTTAAAGATTGGTAGCTATCTGTGGCAAGATCTGACACAAAATAAATAAATAATAAGCCAATAAATAAATAAAATGAATTTAAAGGCATCTTCCTTATTGGGCCTCACACATTACCTACTTCACTAACTACAGACAAATTTAAACCCATGTTCTCTCACGATTCAGGTAAAAATGTACCTTCTATTCTCTATGTGAAAGCTTGCAGGTGCTTTTGACTAAGAAACCTAAAGGCATTATTTTAGGTAGCTATGTTTTATCTATTCCCTTATGGGCAACTTTCTTATTCTTCTTCTTTTTTTTTTTAATAATGTCCTTTTCAGAGTTTGAGTTTAACATACATGGTACTTCAAGCAAGCAGCTGATAGCTATGTGCTGGAGATGCCATGACAACAACCCACATATGAACTAAAAGGAGTGAAGAATACCTGTATATGCAAAGCTGGATTGTGGCTGAAGCATTGGTCCTGATTCATTTGCTTTACAAATTTACATTGAGATTCCTATAAATGATCACAGCACTCAGTACACGGGACACAGCAAGACAGTCGTCACCACCTGCATAGATTGATAGCCGAAAGCATTGTTCCCTAACCTTGGTACTGCTGACATTTTGGGTGAGATAATTCTTTGTTGAGGGCTGCTCTGCACATTTTAGACTTTTTAGCAGCATGCCTGGCCTCTATCAACTAGATGCAAGCAGCACCCTTTCCCCCAGTTATGACAACCAATAATATCTCCAGACATTGCTAAATATCCTGGGGAATGTGGAAGCAAAATTGACACCAGTTGAGAGTACAGTAGCATCATCATAACTTATAGCAACATCAAACTCCTGGGTTCAAGAGATCCTCCTGCCTTAGCCTCCCAAGTAGCTGGGACTACATGTACATGTCACCATGCCAAGCTAATTTTTGTATTTTTTGTAGAGATGTGTCTTGTTCTTGCTCGGGATGGTCTCAAACTCCCAGCCTTAAGCAATCCCCTTGCCTTGGCCTCCCAAACTGCTAGGAGCATAGACATGAGAGACTCAGGCCAGACCTATGCCAGACCTATACAGATAATTTTAAAAGCATTTAAACACAAGTGCTATAATAGAGATATAACGCACGTTGGCTAAGAGGTAATTGTGGCAACAACTATTTGTTACATATTTATTGTGTCCCAAACACTTGACCTGATTGTTTAGTTAGTCTTTGCAAAATACTCATATATTAAGCACTGTCCAATATGCTCAAAGACATAAACCAGCTTGTTCAAGGTTCAAAGAGTGAAGGATGAACCCAGGATCTAACCTAGGTTCTAAACCTTAACCCAGCTAATTCTTTAGGAATTATGGAGAAATTTCAAGTAAGAGAAACCTTTGCTACACAAGAGCTGAAGTAGCTTACAGCTTTTAAAAGAAAGACAAAACACAAAACACTTCGGTAAACGTGGAGCTTGTACAGGGATTTGCGACATAAATAAATGCATCGTTGAAATAATTTCAATTGGAGACTGGTTTAAAGCAATGAACAGAGGTTCTACCAGAGAGTCTTTGGGGTTTTGTAGCATCCATCCCATAGCCATGGAAGTCCATGGACTGGACTGTTGTCCAGGAGTCTTCGCATACACACCTGCCACATAATTCCTATCCACAGATCCAATCATCTCACATGTGCCCGAGTTTGTTTCATAGTTAGGGTGAAGGTATCTTCCAATTTGCTTCTATATTCTCAGCATAATTAATAATAATACTGCCTTTCACTCTCAAAATTGCCCCAATTTGGATGATCACCTTATTATTAGTTTTATGATCACCTTATTATTAACTCAATTAAGTCTTGAACTGAAAAATTATTAGACCAGCTATTCCATGTCATTTTATATCATCAGATTCACCTTGTGGAAACTCAATCCATATTGAATCATTATCTCTGATACATACACATATGTTACTTCACTCCCTTGCCTAAACACCTCCAATGCCAACTTACCATTTTGAAGAAAATGTCCATGAAGGTCCTGTCCAATTTGACCTCAGTATGGCTCTCCTACCTTATCTCTCACCCCTGTTCCTCAAACAGACCATGCTCTCATGCCTCTATGCATGTCCATGGAACATTCTCACTGCCTATATTCCCTCCGGCATTCTATTCAATAGCCCTTGACCACTGTGGTAGAACCCACAACGCCCTTCTGTTCATTACGCTTTTGCTTATTGAAGTTCTGGTTCCACCGCTATTCTCTGTAAAGAATCCCTGATTTCCTCGGGTATTAGTTGCTCGTGTGTGTGTGTTTGTGTCCATGTGCACACGCGTGTATACACTGTACTTCACCCATTCTTCTCTGAGGGTTCTTTACATCCTACAATTGCAGGAGCCTTTGTCTGTGCTATCCATAGTACTATAATGTCACCTTTATCTTTCCATTACTAATGTCACCACCTGTTACTTAGTTGATAGTTGATACGTATTTGCTGATAATGACCACCAGGGGTGACTATTAAAATCAGAATTGGCCACATTTTGGACAGTCAGTTGCAATTTACTGCTGGATTTTGCTACATAATGATGGGGGTCAGGACATGCTACGCCTAAATACAGCACCCAGGCATTTGAGAAAATACCAAAAGCAGGAAGGTCTCTCTCACCTTCTCTTCCCTTTTTCCCTGAAACAGGTCATAAGGCCCACATGTGAGCGATGCCCTCCCCACAGCTGAAGGAAAAGAACAATCTTTTTCTCCAAAGAGAGATGGTCACAGAAGAATCTGAACCCACGGGCCAGTTTATTACCATCAGATCATACCCCTTGGGTCCAATCATACTTCTCCACCACATCTTCAGCAAACCTAGCAATAAAAAATACATGGGTTTACCTATTTCACTGGGTATTCATTTCCTTATGAAGGCTCTTGTGTTGTTTAAAAGTTATATTAAATAACTTTGTAGGCTCTTCTTGTTAATCTGTATTTTGTTATAGGGGAATCAGCCACAAATCTTGTATAGGTAGGAAATAATGTTTCTTTTCCTTGACAGTTACACACACAAGTAAGGGCCTGTGAGAAGCCAGAATATCTATCTGATTTTCACTTTTGCTTCTCTTTTTTCCTGTGAGGACAGGCAACTCACTGAACTATATTAGATCCCAGCTTTCTTATCTCTAAAGCAAGGTGTTAGAAATAGATTATTTTTAAGAATTTTTCACCTTTAATTATAGGTCACCCTTGGTTAAGGTAATGCACCAACATTTTCTGGTCAACTGTCAATGAATCAGCATCTAATTGACCTTATGATGGCCATATTTTTCCTCAAATGATGGGATCACACCTATGGTGTATAATGCAAAGGTACATGTCGGATCTATTAAGTATAGAGTATAAATGTCTTAACACAATAATTAAGTAAATGAGATGAGGTATATATTAACTAGTGTGATATAAATGTTCCTAATTCTATATGAAATCAGCACATTGTACCTCATAAATGCATTAATGTATATATGATCTATGTGTTTATTATTTAATGAAAAAAAGTAAAAAATAATACTTAAAATACATAATCATGAATAGCCTTATATGTTAAACATTTTAAAGAATACTCATAGATAAAGTAAAAAGTGAAAGTCCCCCTCACACACAGTTCTTTCTGCACTGAAATTATTGGTAATAATATTTTGTGAGGTGCTTGCACAGATCTTTTTCTAGATACACATGCACATATACACACAACATACACTCAAACACACAAATACTCAATGTTTTCACAAAAATGGGATAAAATTTCTGCATTGCATTTCCATAATTCTTTTACCCAGTCATAGATCATCCCCTTTTCTACAACTTCCTGATACTCCCTATTTGAACTGGAGATTATCATTTATTTAAGTGTTTTCCTGTATTTTAGCATCTTTGCCACCAAATTAGTCTTCCATTGCTGCTGTAACAAATTATCATAGGCTTATCAGCATAAGACAACAAATGTCCTTTATCTTACAGTTCTGTGAGTCAAAAATTCAACACAGGTCTTAGCAGTGCTGAAATCAAGGTGCAGCCAGGGATACCCTCCTTCCTGGAAGCTCCAGAGGGGAATCTGATTCTTTGCCTTTTTCTGCTTCTAGAAACTTCCCACTGTTTTGGCACATAGCCCCCTCCATCTTCGAAGCTAGAAAGTTGGCTTTTCTCTAGCTCATCTTTCTCTGACTCCGAACAGCAAAGATTCTCCACTTTTAAAGACTCAAAAAATTAGACTAGGTCCACACGATAATCTCAGATAATGTCTTCATCTCAAGGTCTTTAACTTTAATCAGATCTGTCAGGTAACATATTCACAAGTTCCAGGGAATGATACATGGGTAATCTTGGAGAACCATTCTTCTACCCATCACAGTTTTAACATTTCACTTTTACAAATAATGAGGCAGTGAACATCCTTGTATGCATATTCTTTGATGTTTGGTTGAATTTCTATAGAAGAAATTCCTAGAAGTGGATTATTAGGTCAAATAATATGCATATTCCGTAACTTTCAAAAAATATTTAAAAATTGCTCTGTTTTAGAAGTCTCTGCCTTATTTTTAAATGTCCTTCATAAATTTATAGATATTTGAAACTGATGTGGGAGAACTATATCTTTTGTGATGAAACAATCCAGCATTATTTAAAATCTTAGCTCCCTATAACTCCTGCAGAAAAGATAAGAATAAAATAGCAGCATTATCTACAAATGCACCACTCACCTCTCTTTAAAAGCTTGATGAAGGGAGTTGTAGGAAAATAAAATGCTTTATACAGTGGAAATAAATTTTATGAACTTGTTCTTCAAAGTATTGCTCTGAGCTGAGTAAACTTACAGCTGTAGACATAGGTTCAAGAGCACTGCACTGCAATTCCCTGGAGCAGAGTCACCCAGCTGGCCTGGCAGCCTCAGACTTTATCAGTTCTCCTACCATCATCCACACTCCGACCTGCATTCCAGTGTTGCCAAATACATATTTTTTCTATTTTCTTTTTCTTTTTTGTTTATTTTGCTAAATCTAGCAAATCTATCAACCAGTCATAAATTCAAAACAGACTGCTAAAAAGAGTTAGAAATATTTAGAATATGTCCCTAAATTTGGAGTTTGGTGTCATAAAAGAAAAATCTGACATCTCCTAGAACATTTGCCTCATGTAAATGCCCTAAGAACAAATCTGCGCATGAGATAGATCAAATGGGCTAATCAGATGATTTTCAAAGGCTTTTTTGTTTAGGTTTACTTTTTGTGCCCACATCGTCCTTCTTTCTAAATTGAAACAAAATGGTTAAAAAAATAGAATCTGTGATATAGCCCTATAAATTCTCCAAATGCAGCACATTCGTTTGAAAATGTATAGAAAGAAGATTATCTGATGGGGATCAGCTTTACAGCATGAGACAATTCCTGTCCTCTACATGCACTCTTTTGCTAATAATAATTTAAAATACAGGTAGCTAAAATACGTACAGCATTTTACAGTCTACGAAGTACTTTTCAATGCCCTATTTCATTTTGATTCTTGAAATAACCCATAACTTGGGTAATATTTTATAATCTCTCTTTGCAGATGCTAAAGGTTCCAAGATGGTAAGAATCACATAGACAGAATGGTGAGATTTGGAACTTAAATGCAAATATATGTCAATGACATTGATATGGCTCTGAGGTTCAATCAAATTCTACACTGATATTGTGCGATATCTGCCCCCAGAATATGACTTGCTATGAATGTGTCAGAACTTCAGAAGTCAATTTCGCATGCATTTATTTGGTAACATGGATTTATACATTATGATGATGTATAAGAAAATTGATAAATATCTCAGAACTCAACTGTTAAACGTCACATCTAAACACAATCCCACCTCAGATTATTAATAACAAATTAATATGAAGCTCAATAGAGCAGATGCTACTGTTTCTAATACCGTACTCGGTTGAATGATGAAAAAATTCATACAGAAAAAGAAAAATGATTCCTACCAGTTGAAAGAGTTTACTGGCATTGAATATTTACCACTTAAAAAAAAACCAAACTATATCATTCCAACATCCCAAAATTGTTTCTTTTCACATATCCGTGGAATACGAAAGTTTAAAAAATCCAGTTATCACACTGCTGGTTCTTACCAAGCATAGAGCTATTTATAAACAGCTGAATGCTCAACCAACTTTTCAATTTGCATCTAGATATTGGTCATAATGTGATTTCTGGCAAAAAAAAAAAGTTTTAAAATTTTAAGATAATAATAACTGCTACCATTAAATGAATGTCTGTGACCTGGTCCTTACACGGACTAGCTCTGACCTCCACAATGACCCTGAACTGAGGTACTTTCAGCTCCTTTTTACTGATACATAAATGGAGTTTCAGAGGTCCTAAATCTGGGTAAATCTTTCCAACACTCTACCTTGAATGCTCTAGTGCAGCAGTACACAGAACAGAGGGAAGAACAATGTGACAATGAAGTAGTTCTCTGTATTTTGGGGTTTTCTGTGCAACACACCCGAGGAATTTCACACATCCTGCCAGCAGTGGTGAAGGAAGGCAGAACAAATTTCAGGGATCCCTATATGGTTTTTATAATCCTCTCCTCCTCATCTTTTAGATGCTCAGGCCAGTAGACCTTGATGACTAGAATCCTGAAACTTTTAACTAACTACTTGACATTTCCCAGAAATGATGGAATTTCTACAAGACAAAGGAGTTGAGATTCCAAAGGTCCCTAGACAGACTTCCTGATACAATGGCTCCTCATCCCTCACTAATCTGCCCCATTCACATAGACCTTCAATAATGTCAATGCAGTCTCCCCCAAGGCCCATAGCCTATCCTTAAAAAGCCTGCACCCTCTCTGTTCGTCAGGGAGACGGGAGTGGAGGCTGCTTTTCCATTCTCCCAATTTACGTCTTTCATACTAAAAATTGCTTTCTTTTTTGATAATCCTCATTATCTCAGTAATTGTCTTTCTATGTGGCAAGTAATCAGACCTAGGCAAGACTCCTTTGGGGTTTGGTAACAGGGGAACAATGAAAAGGGGTTGAAGAAGTGTTTTAGGAAGGCTGACCCAACAGCAGGTGGACCCGCTACCCTTGCCACCAGAGTTGAGACCCTGTCACTAAATAACCATTTGATGGCCTTCATTGGCTCGATTTGCAAATCTCTGAAGGTGATTGGTGGGGAACCAGGTCTTAAATTTGCCTCCAAAGAAAGTCCTCAAACATATTTGTGAAACACATCATACCACACAAATATGCACATTCCCAAACATACACCAACACCACCATAAACCACAGCTTTTTTTTTTTAATTTTCAATGCTAATGTGAAAGCACCAACAATTGTAGATAAAAGATATGTTTAATTTGACTTAACCCTGCTTTCCCACTTCTGCTAGGGTGCAGAAACATTTTTCCTTTGTAATATCCATTAAAATCTTCAGGAATTGGTGCCCAGAGACGCACAGGGGAGCCCCTTCCATATGCAGGAAGTGTTCTGTGACCTTTCCAACTCACGTGTTCCACTGCCCAAGAGGCAGAACCAGAACCACAGAGGTCCGTGGGCCTTCCCTGCTATGCGAGCTCCTTGAGAAGTGGGTATTTGTTTGGGATGTTAAGTGCTCTGGGTAAGAAATGCCACGATCTAATCCTGTCACCTTTGAGATCAGTGAGGTAAGTGACAGAAGTCTGAGTTCCTTGTCGGTTTAATTAGAGGAAGTGAAACACAATTACAGGGCATTAGTGTAAGCCTGGTGCAGAAGAACAGCAGGCCCTGTGGGGCAGGCGTAACAGCCGCCCACAGTGGGAAAAATGCACTCCTCTCCTCTGACAATTTCATTGAAAGTCTTAATTACAATGCTACTGTAGGGGGAAATTGTTTTATAAATGCCATTACAAACATAGTCAGGTTGCAGAGATCTTTTCATCTAAAAACTAATTAAACCATTATTTCCTCTCAGATTACAATGGTAAATGTAAGTTTTTCATTTACAAAAACAGCTATACAATCTTATGTTCCGCATATTTAGAGAACATCTCTTTTTTCCCCAAGTATCTACAGGCCAAAATAATTTTAAAAATTAGAAATGCTATGGAGAATAAAATAGAGACTTTTCTTGCGAAAAACACTATCGTGTTATAGAAGACAGCCACAATGAAGTGATTATGCGAATACATGAAAATAAAATGAGCTTATATGTACCAGCTCAATTATTTTGATGGGTACACTTTAAAAACTCATGTAAAAACTCAAAAGAATAATCTGTTGCCAAATCTGACAAATATTTTGCAACTATTAAAATATCTTTAAGAGGGTTAGCGGTTCTGCTTTATTTAGGGCTGTGTTGTCAGCTAATAAACAGTAGGTGCTTACTACCTTTTTTGTTGATGGAAAGAAAGCTGCTCCCCAGGGGACTTTGAAGAGGCCTCTAGAATTTCATGTTAGAAACAAATGGATATTTGAATAGATTGAAATTGCATAGGTTTTCACTGAACAATTTTATGTGTGTAAGTAGAACAGAATATTAATTTTTGAGCAGAGTTGGTAAAGATGGCAACAACATCTCAGTATTGGTGTCATATCCAATTACACGGGAATGGAAGAGGCAAAAGTCCAGGCATGCAGATAAAAAGAAAGAAGTGATGCTAAAAGGGGACTAAACCCCTCACAGGACTCTGGGTTTCAGTGAGTCAGCTCATGCTTAACCCAATGCCCCTACATTGAACTATTACTTAACCCCATCACTCATCCTGAGCCCGATTTCCTTCTCTGATCTCCCCGCCAGATAGCTGCTATATAATCAAGGAAATCTTTCACTTGCTTGAAAAAGATGAAACACTTTCTGCTTTAAGAAAAGGCTGATAGACTAAAATCTGTGCAGATGAAGCAGAGGTGATTATAAAAGTCCTATTTGCTTAACAAAAGGATTCTCTGCAGGCTTATTTTAAATATCGAGCTCCTCTAAGGACTTGCAGTGTTTATTTACAGATCATCAATTACACGTACACTGGTGAGGGGAGGAAAGTGTGGGGAATATCAGAATGAGGATCCAGGGGTATGAAATCAAGGAAATCATTAGGAGCCATGGACAAAGGAGAGTCAATCAGATAACACAATAGTCATTTCTATCAAATAATAATATAGAAGTCCATGGGAAACTTACTTTTAGAATACAAAAACTGAATTTACACCCATATATATTTAGGTTCAAATGAAAGAAGGCAATGAGCTTCTGTTTAATATTTTCAGCCTTCACCATCTCCTTTTTTTTTTCTTTACTGAGTTTTAAAAGGAGTGAGAGAAGAGAGAAAAGAACATTGTGTTGCTTTAATTTAAAAATTGACCCTTTGTATTGAACTCTGAAGAAGTGACCAGGTAGATACAATTTATAAAACATGCCATCAAAAGTTTATTTTCCAAAGCCTTTTCTCTCAGAGAGTCATAGGCAAAACAGAAGACAGGAGAACAGTTATTTTTAGTCCTCTCCATCTCCGTGGTACTGCTTTCTCCCGAGGCAAAACTTAAATCAGATAAGGGTCTCCGAGGACCTGAAGGGAAGGAAACCACCCACTTACCGTATTCAACTCAATCCTCCCCACACAAACTCGATTTTAGAAACAGAACTAGAAAACATGTTAGAGAATATTTAAGGATGACACACTGCAGTAAACGCTAGGAACCACATTTCAACAACTGTTAGAGGCTATTACCACTCTCGTTGCATGCAAGAAAATTAGTCGTAATTGGGTAAGCGACACAAGTGTAGCACAGGAATGGGAATTGAGCAGACAGTTAATTAATGGTGTTGGGAGAAGGGAAATGGGATTAATGAATGGTTGATATAAATTCCATTTTGCTATTGGGTTAATCACTGGTCTCATGAAAATTTATTTCCTGGCTAAGATTTATGACAGGGTTTTTAAATATTTTATTCTATTCTGAATAATTTCTAACTTTCGTTGTAATTTCCAGAATCATACTAGCCTCATAATTTATGGGCGTGTGTAGCTACTCCCCATATGCACACACCCTCAGAAAAATGTGGCAGGACTCAATTTTAAGTACAGAAACCCTCAGACAAATGGGGGAGGATAACTTTGATTTGACATGTTGTTTATATAATTTGGGTCTCACCATTGATTCCAGAAGAATTAAAGAGATGAATTTTGTGTCTGAAGAACAGAGCCCAATCTCAGAGGTCACTTTCAGGCACTAGGGTATTTTCTGAACCTGGCTTTATTTTAGAGTGCTGGTAAAAGCGTGTGGCATATTTGATATTCCTCAGAGCCTCAGACTATTCAATTTACTTCTTATGCTTAGCATTATCATGGAATTAGTCTTTGTTATTTAGTTATTTTTACATTGCTTCTCTCCTGATATGTGAAATGTGTCAGATGGAAGTTAACTCTAGGTTTAAGCAATGGCATCAGATTTTTTTCTTTTAAATATATTTTTAAAAGCATTTGCCAAGACATACAACCTTTATTTTCTTGTTTTTCATCATATCTAAACTTTTTTCTTGTACTTACATTGACTTTTACATCAAAATGTATCTTGCAGTATTTTTAACCAGAATAATTATATAGTATATATCATTTTTAGAATATAATTTCTAACAAAAACAATGAATGTATGTTGGTAATTTAATTAATATAAATTAGACCAGTTCTGAATGTACTGTAACCTGTTTTCTTTTTTAAAGAGAGGGTCTTGCTATGTTGCCCAGGCTGTAGTACAGTGATGAAGTGGCTATTCATAGTCAAGACTATAGCTCCCTGCAGACCAAACTCCTGGCTCAAATGTTCTTCTGACTCAGCCTCCTGAGTGAGGGACTCCAGGCAAGTACCACCGCACTCAGCTTGTGACATTTGTTTTTAATAATAAATGGAAGTAGAACACACTGATACCAAGAAAACTGGTGGACATATTTATAAAAACTGATGTTCATGGGTAAAACACAGAGAAAGATTAAAAGTATGACTCCAGTGGATATATGTGGAGCTAATATATTTTGGTTGCAAAACGATTTTTGGTCTTACAGAGAGAGAATTTTTGAAAAACTTAAGTTAGCTTTTAAATATTAGATTAGATCTTTGCATCTATTAACCAGTAAAGATACGTAATCTCTAGGAATTTCGGCAACTAAGGATGACAAATATGTTTTGCACGGTTCTTATAGTTAGGCCCTGTATGAAGGGAAATAATTGTTATTGGTGTTATTACTACCCTACAGACGAGGAAACAGATTCAGGGTGGTTGAGTGACTGCCTCAGGTATATTAGGGTAAATAAAAATCAAAAAAGAAAAAATATGTATATTAATTCTCCCTGTTGAAAATAAGACTAACTCTCAAACCTTTTTCTTAGAGCATTTACTTTAGAGAAAACTTGTCATTGTAAATTATTTTTCTGTTTCTTTGAAATGTAGGTAAACCTTTGTCAAAGCTAACTAAGCCTCTTTTCAGCCTTGAAACCCAGGAGCTTCTTTCTTGAACCATCCCTTTGCAATGCAATCATCAGAGAAGATAGCATTCTTATCAACCAGTTCCCCAGGAGGGTAGGAACCTAAGTTCAGCTTGCTTCTCTCCAACTTGCAAAACTACCTCATGTCATAAAGATATGTGTTTATTTTTCCTTGGGATGAAGCTAATTAGCTAAAGCAGATGGTCACCCCAATTACCAAGTGGATTTAGGATGAACTATGTGTGACAAATGGTGTTGTCAAGTCCCTTTATTGGAGGACTAGTTATTGTTTGCCTTGAGAACATGTATTGAATGGGTTGCATCTGCTTGGCTTTTTGAAAGGGTCGGACTTCTTGTAGTCCTTGCAGTTCTTAGTGGATGAACACATGCTGGTCTAATGCTTATTTAATCATAAAACAGCCTTCTTTCTCTTTTCCCTTTATGGAGAAGCTTTTTGGGAGAAGAAGAGATTTTGTTTTCAATTATAATTCCCCAACACGTGTTACATAATAAACAATAGAGAAGTGACTCAGGCCTGGCCTCTGGAGTCCATCTCTGGCTCTTCCCTGTATATCATGGCTACTAATCCTAATGCACCCATCTAGCTGTGCCAGTGTCATGCCATTCCTTTAAAAATGTCCCTCTGGGAACTGGTACCACGTGTCACTCAAATGAAACTCCAGCTATTGATGCGTGCTCTTAGAAATAAGAATAAATCGTTTCAGAAACTGCATCTGGCTTGTGAGTATTTGTTCTAACCATATTGCTCAGAAGCACCTTGGTTTATGAAATGAGAATTACGCCATTTGTACATACATGTTCTGAACCCAGTGAGCCACAGTCCCTGAGCAACCACACTGAGTAAAGGCCATATGTAAGGGGGCAGCCCAAACTAGGAACAAGTAGAGTTACTGCTGCTGTTACTGTATTTGTAATCACTTACTGATTACTAGTAAGAAATGCACTTACATTTATTTCTACACAGGGACTCTCAGATAATTCTTATGATTTACTAAGAAAGTCTGAATATTTACCTCATTTGGGGTAATAGACTTTTCCGGTGTTACACAGTTCTTAGTGGGGCAAATAAAATAAAGGACTTGGAGGAAATTAATGCCTGCTGGGGCACAGACCCTAAGGCCTTATCCATACCATATCTACACGTACAATCCATTCCCAGGATATAAACAAGTTTTTGCAAATCAGATATAAAAATTACTACAATAAGTTCAATAATTAATAACTAATAATAGACAGTAATTAATAACCATTAGAAAATACTAATAGAACATTAATAAGTACTGGAAACATATTAAAACTAGTGAGATAGACTCCAGGTTATACACAAATCCTTAGACACAAGAATTCATATCAGAAAGCAAGTAAGTGAGAAAGTCATTATTAGGGATAAACTTTTAGCTTTATTTTTTAAAGTAAAGCATTTGTAAACCTCACCCCACTAATTCACTTGCACTTCTGCTCTTGAGGAGTGTTTTCTTTTGTTGTTGTTTTTGAGAAAGACTCTCACTATGACACCCTCTGTAGAGCACTCTGGCATCATAGCAACTGCAAACTCTTGGGCTCAAGTGATCCTCTTGCCTCAGCCTCCCAAGTAGCTGGGAACTACAGGCACCTGCCACAATGCCCAGGTATTTTTTTTTGTTTGTTTGTTTTAGCAGGTCTGGCTGGGTTCAATCCCACCAGCCCAAGTGCATGTGGCAGGTGCCCTAACCACTGAGCTAGGGGCTCTAAGCCTTGAAGAATGGTTTTTAAGCAGAGCCACATACATGAACCCCTAAGCATACACAGAAAGTGGTCATAGAGTATACTATCAGGAATGCTTCCAAGAAGCAAATGCCAGATCCTCAAAATTCCCTATGTATTGTTTCCTAACCTTAGTCTGAGATGACACTCCTGTGGCTGGAGTTCACTTTCCCTCTCACACTTTCACTCTTACCATTTTCCCATTTTACAAAAGAAAGGCGCAATTCTCATCTATCCTGCATTTTACTGAAATATATTGTTCTCAGGTGTAAGTAATTCCAGGGTGCCATCAAAAGGGACAATCGGACAATCATTTTAACTAAAATGCCATACTTGCCACCTCCATCGTTCTCTGTTTTCAAGAAATATATTTCTTTCATAATTATGCCCCAAAAGTATATCATTTGCTGTTTTCATCAATTGTGTATTTATTAACATAATAATAGTTCAACTCAAATGAACTTTTCATATGTATTACTTTATGGTTCACCAGAAAAAAAAAAGTTCAGTACCAATTTAAACATGTTTTTTCACTATCTTCTCTAATAGCTTCAAAAACATCAAATTCTTAGAAATAAATTCAGCAAACAACAATTAAAACCACTACCTTACAGGGCATAAAAAGAGAAATTAATGATACAAACAAATGGAGAAATATATGATGGCCATAGATAACAAGATTCAATCTCATTAAGACATTAGTTCTCCACAATATAAATAAAATCTCAATCAAAATCACAGTAGCTTGTGTGTGAGTGTGTGTTTGTTTTGGTAGCAACTGGCAATCTTAATATAAATGCATATGGAAGTATAAGGATGCAAAAGAGCCAGTGTCATCTTAAAAAATAATAAAGGTGGAAGATTTAATACACCAGATTTCATAACCTATTATAAAACTGTAGTAATTAGGATAGTCTATTACTAGTGTAAATATAGACAAAAATGTCAATCGAACCATAGTTCAACTTAACTTATACAATATGGTCACATTATTTAATGACATAAATGTAATTCAATATGGAAAGGTTGTTTAAATAAGTGATGTTAGAGTAACTGAGAGCTAAAGAAAAATCAATAAAAATTTTAAAGTCTAAACATATATTGCATTCATCTTAAGTGATAGGTTAGAATTTCAGGACAAAGAGGAAAAGGAATGAAGCAACATTTGAAAGTGCTATGAAATTACCTAGTTGTTTTTTCTTTTTTTAAATAGGTGATGGTGATATTTCTGTTCCATTAGATATATTTCAAAAGAATGATGTGTGAGTTTTATTTTACTGTGTCAAGACATACAGTGTACTAGTAAGTGCATCCCTTGTAACTGATTAGACTTAGGACGAAACATTTTCAATATCTACTTAAAGATGTACAAGGAAATACATACTTTCTCCCAAAATCTGTTAAGGGTTGTGCAAGCATAATAAAAAAATAAGGCATTACTGATATAGTCCTCATTCATATACCCATTTAACAAAATGTTTTTGGTATCTATTTCATTCTAGACATTTTGCAAGGCTGCCATACTAACTAGCAGTAGTTAATGGTTATTGAAGGCTTACTAAGTCCCAGGCCCTGCCCTAGCAACTGTATAAATACTAGTTGAATTTCTTCTCAAATTACTCCATGAATGGGTCCTTAAAGTACTTTGTGGATGATAAAACTAAGGCACTGGAAGGTTTTAAATGTTTCCTCAGTTCACAAAGCTAAGGAATAAACAAGAAGGACACAGTTTCTACCCCACAGAGCCTTCCTTCATGAAACTTCTCTGCTCCTCCACATCCTAAGAGCACCTTCTATTACCAGGTATCAATAAGGAAATCAGCGCTTGAGATGGTAGATCTTGGCACGGTCCTGCACCAGCCAGTAGCTGTTGACAGCCCGTGAAGGTGTCTGATGGCATTACTCATATGAATCAAATAGGTTATGATTTGTCTAAGGCTTGGAATCAGGAATCCCTGGCCCTTTTATTCTTAGTGCTTGAGTGCCAAATGGGTGGCTTTGATCAGAGCATTGTCCTGGCTCTTCTTTCCTTAGTCTGCAGACACAAAAAGTAAGAAGACCCTGAACTTCTCTTTTTCTTATATTCTGCTACCACATCCCCAGTTCCACTCGGAATCAGGGAGGAAGGAAGATTCCGCTCCATTCGTGTATCAGTTCAGTCCTCTTTATAGAGGCCTCTGCTTTGTGCCCAACTCTGTGACAGGCACAGGGAGAAGATAAGGATTTAAGTGAGACTTTCGGTCCTTCTGGGGATGCACAGAGAGCAAGATCACTGGGAACACAAATACCAAATACAGAAACAGCATCAGATTGTTCAAATGCATAGAAAGACATGCTACCTTCTTCTAGCTTTTTCTTCTCCTTTTTCAAGATTTCTTTCTTTCCTTTCTTGCCAAAGACGAGCTATGTACGATGTACCCAGACAAAGTGGCATTAAGACAAGTCTTCAGGGATGTAGGGTTGACTGACTTTTTGCTTTGCTAGAACGTGATCACTCCCCAAGGTGTGGACACCACTTCTGGTCTGTGCCTGGTTATGGGTGGGCCGCCTGCCTGAAGTTAACACTCCTTGCTAACTTTCATCACTCCCACCTTCCAGTGATGTCAGTCTAGCCCATGAATATTAAATCTCTTGTGTGACTTCTTGCTATGCCTCTAGACATTTGAGGGGATCTAAAGCACTTGCCTGATGTATTTAACACTTGATACCAAAAAGAAAGTATTTTGATAGAGTTATACAGAAGCACTTGGCCATTGAGAGTTTTCAATCTAACTGGGGAGACAATAAAAATGTCCATAAAGAGATTTCCCAATACGGATGACATAGATAAGTATTGAGTGAATGGTGCCCACAGAAATGCTTGGAGATTCCCGGATAGTGAGATCAGTGATGGGTGCAATGAGGCTTCATTGAAGATATGGAATCCAGCCAGGTACGTTTCACTTAATGTTTCCCCTCTCTATTCTCATTACTTTTCCCTGTGCCACCTTCCCTCTGTTCTCTCCTCTTCTCTGGCCCCTCAAGCCTTGGCGTCTTCTGTCGGTAAAGTTTACCTCTGTATCTCACTCATCTCCATCACTGGGACAGTGCTGGGCCCACCCTGAGTGCAAAACAAACATTAAATGGAAACAGCTCTGCATGTTTGACACAGAAGAAATAGTGAGGACCACTCATTTTAGGACCGAGGTCCAGAGGGGCAAAGAAATGGTCCCAGGACCATACCACCTGCAGGATTAGCAGCCAGAAACAGCAGGCTGGAATCCCTGGTGACTCCAGGGATAGTGATGTTTCCCCTCTGTCTTGCTTCCCCCTGTTTATGTTCAAGCCAAATCCAGATTCCAATTTCTGCCCAGGAGTCACCTTTGCACCAACGTGAGGCTAAATCCACTTACCTGGTTTTTGGCTTCTGTAGTGAGCCAACTCCCTTTATCACTAACCAGTGGTCAAAGCTATTTGAAAGAAGAAAATCAGGCCCAGCAGGAATGTTCCCTATCTTATTGCTCTGCAGGCTGCTCTGCAGAGAAAGAAAAGAAGCAAAGTGAAACAAAAGCCAAAAAGGGCCAAACTATTACATAATTGACAGAACAGAGTTGCCAAGGATAAAGAGGGATCCAGCAGAGGACAGTGATTATTTTGAAGAGTGAAATGGATGGGCTAAGAAACAGAATCTTTTTGGAAAAAAAGTGAACAATGTGACTGTTCTATTTACCTAGCATTAGAGACCATCCAAGGAAAACACTTTTTTGAGGGTGCCATTAATTTTAAACCTCCAAGCAGTGAAAAATTTTCTACCAAAGTAGACATTCCAGTTAGATATTCATTGAAAACAAGGCTTTTTTTAAATTATATGAGTTCAAAATAGATAGAAAGAAAAATATGTCCAATGCAAAAAAAAAGGAAAGTTCATCATATATAAAGGAGTATCCTTGCTGATGATAATTTAGGATGTTGGTTTCCTAAAACTCAAGTGACAATAGGTTATTTGCCTGAGGCATGATGATCACTAGAATATCAGTCAGGACTGTTTTTGGCACCATGTAGCTGAAATCCAACAAAGAGTAGATTAAAAAGTATGAGGCTTATTTTTTCTCATGTAACAAGAAATAGTTCTAAAGACTGATCAGAGCTGGTACAGCAGCTTAAGTTAGTCAGCATTTCTACCATCCTCAGAAAGGAGCTTCTGTCCTCATTATCACAAGGTAATTGCTGAACCTCCAGACATTATGCACACATTCCAGGTAAGGCGGGGGAAATAGAAGAGCAAAAGAACATGCAGAGTTTTTTTTTTTTGTTTGTTTGTTTGTTTTTTTGTTTTTTGGCTGGGGCTGGGTTTGAACCCACCACCTCTGGCATATGGAGCCGGTACCTTACTCCTTTGAGAGGCACCGCCTAGAACATGTAGACTTTTATCAGGAAAACAATCTCCTTAAAGTGACCGAATCGATAAATATTGAGGCACAGGGTATCAGAGAGGTTTAGAGGTGAAAGAATCACCTAATCTCTGTTCACTTTCCCACACACAGCAGCAATCCCTGACTTAGCATCCCTGGCAGCAGAGCCTCTGGCATATAATTGAAGTCTTCTAGTGAGTAACAAGGGCTATTTAGACCCTCACTGCCCAGAGTTTGGGCCCAGACCAGCAGCATTAGCACCTAAGTTCAAGAAACGCTGATCTAGACTTTATCAAGTCCAGAGAACAGCTCTGTTGATTAGAAAAGATCTTATGTTGCCTTGAAAATATACTCCCTATAATTCTACCCATGACCAGGTTCAAATATTTGAACTACAGAGATGCTATGGTCCCTGTGCCTTCTCTTCTAAAACTCCCCCTAAACTCTTTATCTTATTTGCTTTCACAGTCCTCACCACACTGGTGATTGTGTTTGTATTTTGTTGTATCTTTGCCCCCTGAAGATTCTGTCCCCAGAATTTCACAAAATACTCAGAAGCACTTTGTTCGCAAGAGGGAATAGGGACCCATGTCATCTATGGTCTTTTCTAGTTGTGTCTCTGGTGAGTGAGCGGTTTAATCATGATGGCATCAGACAAAAAGGATTTTCAAATCAAGCCCCACAAGTATGTCCTTCCCACTCCTCCTATCTGTAATGTCCTTCTATCTTCGCCCACCTCTTACCCCTGCATGTACCTCCCTTCAAGAATCCCATCCCCTGATATCCTCCAGCCATGGAATTTCTATTTCTGTCTGTTTCTTTCAGTGCAATGTTTGGGTAGGAATAGGCCTGAAGTTAGGTTGCTACAATTAAAGAAGTGAAGAACTTGTGTTGAAGTGCTGGAGGTTAAGAAGAGGGAGTCCTGAAACAGGCTCGGGTATGAGTGTGAGTGGTTAACTGCTCCAAACAAACTCTCAGGGGCAGGGACTCCAGTTCCCTCCTTTACCCCCATTTACCCTGGTACCCACCTCCGTGCTTTCTGGGTATTAAGATATCTCCTGAAACCTGGAACACAGAGATACTGCCTGTGAACACTGTGTGTGAAATGAGGTTCTTTCACGTTTAAGCAATTTCCTAAATTAGGCTCTTTTGGCAGCTGTATTAATTCCAGCCACTGCAATATTATTTAGTACCTTGCTGCTCCAGGGCACTAAATAATGTCACATTTTCAAAGCATAATGCCATTAGAGTTTATAAAGCATTTTCACCTAGGTTATCTCATTGCATCTTGGCAACAGCTCAGTGCAGAGTTAGACCTGATGCATAACCATTATTCTGTAATGATATATATGGATGCTCCTGCTATGAGCTCATATGGGAAAAACATTAGAGGCAGAGTTAGATCTAGAACCTTTGTCTCTTAACTATTTATTCAGAATTCTTTCCCCTGTTGCATGCAGAATAAAGAGCTTAAATTAAGGGAGACATGATCTTTGATTGTGTTGTAGACATTTGTTAATTTAAATTTATTCAATGCAACTGGATACACAGTAGCCCATTACACTATAGAACAGAACAGAAAGAAAAGAACCTAAGATTCTAACCTGGGTGGTAAGTCCAGTAATTGACAAAGGAGGGTAATTCCATCATACCTATGCTGAACTGCCATATATTGTTGTGATTGAATTTTATTCCTTATTGCTTGAAAATTAACCTGCCCTCTTTCTCTCTGACATGTACTTACTTTGCTATTTGTCCAGTGCTTGAAAATCTAAATGGAGAATGAAGGGAAATGCTAATAATTAATAAGCAAGCTACCTCTTGCAGTGACAAAGATGCTCCAGGACTTGTGCATTTCCATGTTAACAAGATTAACTAGATTCCTTTGGAAAAGACATTTAAACCTCCTGAACACTCATTTAGTAGATTTTTATCTTCTCCGGCACTGATACGTGTACTCTCCTAATAGAAGAAATGAACTAACTTCTCTAAAGGAAACACATTTGTTAGAATCTTTAACAAGAAAAAAAGTCACCTCTAAATCTGATCTCATTTGTGAGAAATTATGGGGGGGGGAACATATATGGTTAAAAGAACTTAAAAGTATCATTTAACTGGAAGGAGTTAAAAATACCATTGCCTGATATTCTATACAATGATATCAACTGAAGACCCACTTGTTTTATAACAAGCTCAAATAAATAGCTTCATTAGATGAAGCACATCGTTCTCCTGAGATCCCTTATGGTATTTATTGACTATCATCTCAAAAAAGGCATATTTCTATAATCTATTAAGTAATAAATCATGCCAGCATTCATGATATATGCAAAGTAAAAGATCTTTTGGGGAAACCAAGAAATAATTCCTTTACAATGGTTATAAAAATATATAAAAGATCCCAGTGAATATATAAAAGATCCCAGTGAAAAAACACTTAACTGTCAACACAGTAGCCTTTTGAGACATTTACCTTAAGGCACAATTAGGATTAAATTCAAGTTTATAGAGCCCAGGCGTTACCAAGCATCAGATCTATTGTATGAATCAATAATTGCTGGTGGTTGGCATTCCAGTGACCAAACAGAGTTGAGTATATATTTAGATATGAATCCTGACCAGTGGAAAACCAGTAGGATTTTCCTGGATCATATGGATTGCAGGGCATGGTAGGGAGCCATTTTCAATATTTATTATATTTTATTAGCCTCGGGTATATAAAGCGGCTCATTCATAGATCTAAACTAAGTAGGTTTAAGATACTGATTCACTGGCAACACGTTATTTTTAATTTTTTTTATTATTGTTATTACTGTTGCTATCAGTGTGCAAAGTTTTAAATTAGTTTCATCTTGACTTATTCATATCAAGGAAAGAACTTCAAAAGCGTATGACTTTGAGAACTAACTTGTTTCTTGAAATCTGGGTACCTATGCAGCAACATTTTCAAAACAGAGCCCTTGATTCCAAAATAAATTCTGCCTTTCATGGGGCACATTCAAGATGAATCAGGGTTCCAATCTGGAAAGGTGAATATGAAAGATCAGAAATGAAGAGCTCTAAGAGAGAACTTTCCCCGGTGCTCCCACAAATGGAGTAAAGATCAGGTAAGTGTCAGGAGTTGTCAACTTTCCTCGACTATAAATTTGAGAGGTAAAATGTGCTGAATGTTGATTAAATGATGCATTAAGTTAAGTGCCTAGTACACTTTAAATATTAATTAGTGCTCATTTAATATTAAGATCAAAATGAGAAAGGATAAGAATCAGAGAAAAAGATAAAAGTAGCCCAGCTTGGCAGACTAGAGTACTGAGTTTGGCCAGGTTCACGTCTGTTTTAAAGAAGAAAAATGAAAGCAAACTCTTACACCACGATTTTAGTTATTTTCAAAGTGATGCAGCAACTCTCAAATGTGAAATTAACGCCCCTCTGCTTACCCCCCATGCATGTTAAAGCAAATTAAATTTCATGCCAAATCACCCAGGCAGTTAGTGAGCAGCACAATTTCAATCTGTAGGATTTAAACTGATTGCTCTAAAAATATAATTCACCAATTGGGCAGCACTGAAGTCAAACATGGTCTTCTTTAATCATTTCTCCTGACAAGTTATTTTCCCACGAATGTGGCCACTGTGAATTGAAGGTTGACTCATCTCATGGAAGTGAGAAGTTTTATTCCCATCCGCAACCCAGACACAGCAGGGAATAATAAACTGACCTGGTGAAGGCAGGGAGTCCTTCCCCTGCATGTAGGTAAGCATCCTATTCAGGCTCCATTGATTTTAAAACAAACTGTTTCCTAGTTCAAAGAGCCACTTTCACCTACATGGACAAAGAGGTTACTTTTGTTCTCTATTTTCATCACATTTAGCCACATTTGCAGTGTGCATGTATGTTTCATTTTAATCTGAACCCCACTTGCTGTGGTAAGAATCAATTTCCTTTTATTCTTTTATTCTGTTCTTAATGGTTGGTTGTATGAGTGTTCTCACAAAATGCATCTAAGTAACTGATGAAGCTTACTACAAGAAAGAATAATAATCAGACTCATTTGTTTCCTCAGCTCAGGTTTTAGGTAACCTGAAGTGTTGTTTTAAATCCTCATTATGCCTTATTTGTAGTTGTTTTCAGAAGCATTGGCACGTGAGAATTTTGACCAAATGTAACCCCCACCTACCCGCATTTCGAAAAGCACACGTGGTACATTCAAACACAGAAGTGTCTTCCTGACCTTGAGGCTCCTGTTGAGATGAACAGAGGGTCTCAAATTCCTAGATTTGCAAATATAGTCATTGCTGGGACACTGGGAGTGAGTAGGCAATTTAATTTCAGACATAATTGAGACAATGTCAGGGTTCAAAGTGGCTCCAAGTGCATCATCACATTCACTTTTAATTTTCATTAAAACCCTAAGGTGTAAAGATATTCTTCACATTATAAATTACTTCAAGGTTCAGACCTTTCTGCTTGCTTGGAGGGGTTCAGTGAAGGAATGGGAAGATTAGCATGTATATGATGGAGACAAGTTCCTTAGCTTTTAACTAGAGTGAAGAATGTTCCACGACTTACTTACTCTCGGGACTGCCCAGCATTTGACCTTCAATACTGACATGTGTGTATATATCTAACTATTTTACAGTAATCACAAGAAATCTGCATAAATAATTAGGGGGCATCCATCTAAATTATGGTACACTTTTAAAGGAATTATTGTAGTTTTAATATAATCAATAAGAATATTAGTCTACTAAACCTGACCGTTTCATTTGGAAATCCATGTGAATAGCCTCAGCTGCCAAACGGCTCAGTTGGCATGATAAGCACTTAGTGGGCCAAGGATTCCCCACCTTTTGGAAAACCCCAGTAGGGCCTCATACTAAAATATTACCCACTCAGCATGTCAAAAGCACACCTCTCCTCCCCAAATGTTGCTAGTTTAAGGAGTACCCTCCTCTTACTGGCAGCTATATTTACATCCAAGCGATGTTTCTATAGAAATGCAGATCCATCACACTCTTTCATACTTGAAATATCCTCCTAGAATCCATTGCTGTTGTTACCTAAGAATTTTAGAAAATATTTTACAAATATAGACTATATAAAAATTAACTTCAGTGTGACAAATCGTCACAATTTCAAATAAGTAGAACTAAAAGAAAACTTTTTTTTGTTCTGTTTTTTGAGACAGGGTCTTACCCTGTGCACTGGCATGATCATGGCTCACTGCAGCTTTCAACACCTGGGCCCAAGTGATCCTCCTGCCTCAACCTCCCGAGTAGCTGGGACTACCAGTGTGTGTCACCATGTCCCGCTAATTTTATTATTATCATTTTTTGTAGTGGAAGGGTCTTGCTATTGCCAACCTGGTCTTGAACTACTGGGCTTGAGCGATCCTCCCGCCTTGGCCTCCCAAAGTGCTAGGATTAAGCCTTGAGCTGCTCAGCCTTCCAAGAAAAGTTGTTTTTTTTTTGTTTTTGTTTTTGTTTGTTTTTGAGACAGAGTCTTACTCTGTTGCCCAGGTGGCTAGTATGCTCTAATGTCAACTTAGCTCACAGCGACCTCAAACTCCTGGGCTGAATCTATCTTCCTGCCTCAGCCCCCTGAGTAGCTAGGACTACAGGTACCAGCCACAATACCCAGGTAATTTTTCTATTTTTTTAAAGTAGAGATAATTTGCTCTTGCTCAGTCTCGTCTCAAAACTCCTGACCTCAAGCAATCCTTTACCCTCAGCATCCCAGAGTGCTAGAATTACAGGTGTACTGCACCTGAGCATCTTGAACAAAAATAATAATGATGATGATAGTGATGATGATGATGATAGGCCAGGTACTATGGCTTATGCCTATGATCCTAGCAGTCTGAATTAGGCTAAGGCAGGAGGACCACTCGAGCTCAGGAGTTTAAGACCAGTCTGAGCAAGAGAAAGACTCCCATCTCTACCAAAAATAGAAAAACTAACCAGGCATGATGATGGGCACCTGTGCCCCAGCTATGTGGGAAGGCTCAGGGAGGAGGATCACTTGAACCCAGGGTTTTGTAGTTGCTATGAGCTAGGCTGAGGCCATGGCACTCTTGTCTGGAACAAGAGGGTGAGACTCTGTCTCAAAAAGACAAAAGTTGTAATAGAGAAGAATATCAATTCAAAGGGGACAAATGGAAGAAGAAAAAATGAATAGGAGACAGTGTAAAATCTAGGGATTAAATCAAGATGATCAGTGAAGGGGGAGACAGTGGAAGATGGAGAAATAGAGGAACATCAGAGGGAGACAGAGAGAGCAGGAGGAAGGAAGGAGTGGGAAGATCTCTGGGTCCATAGATCACCATGATGATTGTGGGTGGGAATAAGGGAAGAGAAACAGTGATTAGAATAATGGGGCCAGAACTCACCTATCACAATTTCCTTCCCTGCCCCCAGGATTTCAAAATAAAATTTGGAATTCCATGTGATGCCAGAAGACACCTGTGCTCAATAAAGAAATGAATCAACAGGCTCGGCGCCTGTGGCTCAACGGGCTAAGGCGCCAGCCACGTACACCTAAGCTGGCGGGTTCGAATCCAGGCCAGGCCCACCAAACAACAATGGTGGCTGCAACCAAAAAATGGCCGGGTGTTGTGGCGGGCGCCTGTAGTCCCAGCTACTTGGGAGGCGGAGGCAAGAGACTCTCTTGAGCCTGGGAATTAGAGGTTGCTGTGAGCTGTGATGCCACGGCACTCTACCCAGGGTGACAGCTTGAGGCTCTGTCTCAAAAAAAAAAAAAAAAAAAGAAATGAATCAACAAGTCTACAAAGCTGCCTCTTTGCTATTAATCCCGGTGTGATGCTATAGAGAGATAGGATACCATGAGGAGCAAAAATGTTTTCCAGTCAAGGTCCTCAGCTATACACAAATTCAATCTCAGAACAGGATTCAAAAGGATAAGAAACACAATCAGATGAAAGAATCTGCTTTTTTCAACAGAGCAATTCCAGTCTTCATCAGGCAATGGGAATAGGCAGGGACCACAGATGGCATCTATCATTTTAACAGAGTCGCCACTTTGTTAAGTGCCTTTTATGGTTGGCTATGAAGTGGACGCCAACAATCCCAGCAAGTTAATCCATGGGTCCTTTACATTGTGCCATCTGCTACTATATATAATCTGAAAGGAACTTTTCGTATTTCTGATAACAGTCCTTTCCCCTTTCTTCTCTTAGAGCTTGTCCTTCCTCTGTCACTTCCCTCTGTCCCCCTGGAATAGCAACTTTTAGTGAAACATCTGTATCTTGCAAATTCTTTTAAACCACTCTACCCAGGACAGCTTATAAGCATCTTAAAACCCTATGCTACTCTACTCCTCCATGCTCATCTTTTTCGTTTCTTAATTGAATTACAATCAAGGGCACACACTACTTTTCCTCAGTGATAGTTAGAGAAATGGCTTCCACAAACTTTCAAAAAAATACACATTTCTATGTGTACAGTGCACAAGGGTACACAAAAATAAATAACAACTGCTCTGTTTAAGGTCCCTTTTAATCACACACAGCTAATATTTTTGAGGAAACAGCATGGATGAACAGAAAAGTATGGGCTTTAAGAATTAGCCTTTTCAAATGACAGATTCAAACCAGGGCTTTTCCAGTGACCAGCTATGTAATTTCAGCAGCAATTTAACCTTTTGAAATCTCTGCTCTCGCTCCTTTAAGAGAAATAGGAACAACTATTGTAAACACTTGGGAGGAGCCTTAAATGACAACCTGTCCCCTTCCCTTTAAATACATATTAGAAAATGAAATGTAACTAAGCCACTCTTTTGACTACTCCAGAATAACCACATAAACCAGAGCTAGTCTGTCAATTTTCAAATAAGCAGATAAAATACGAAATGTGCTAAATTAAATAGATAGGTCATAACTTACTCTTCTTTGGTGATTCAGCACACAGCTAATATATAAACAGATAAAACACAAATATAAATTGATGGCTGGTAGAATGCCAGGTAACTATTTGACAGTCTGTTTTAAAAATTATCAACTCTCACCTATTCACGTGTGCCTGTGATGTGCTGCGGTTCTGCTCTAAAGCAGGGGCTCTCACACTCTGCTACACAGGACAACCACCTGGGGAGTTCTGAGAACACACCATGACCAAACTGAACCCCTATCACTAAAATCTGGCTTTCTGGCCTGGGACCCAGATGTCAATCAGGCTTTTGAAAACTACCCAGGTGATTTCAATGCATAACCCCATTTGGAAACCAGGGCTTTAACCTCCCTTTCTAGAAAAACAAACAAACCTTAATGCACAAATGAATCACCTAGGGATCTCACTAAAGCATAGATTGTGATTCAATAGGCATGGAGGGTAAGACTCTGTGATCCACCTTTCAAGACATTCCTAAGATTACACTTGGAGCAACACGCTATAAATCCTTGTTTTAGTGTCAACAACTCAAGTGTCCCCATGGATTGCCAGACATAGTTTGTTGCACAAAGTCAAATATCAATGGATTAGGTTGGATTATTCATGTGACTGCCCCTCACCTCTGGTGCTGACCTTTGTGGGCACATATATGGAACACAAGCCCTCTCTGTGCTAGAGCAGATCAAGGTAAATTTTCTTAGAAGTCTGTACACGTCTCTCAAAGTTGTAGATGATTTTAGATAAATGGCATCCATGAGGCTCAGAGAAATTAAACCAAAGAAGTTTGTTTTATCATGTAATGTGTGGAAAGTGAGCAAGTGTTTACATGAAGGAACAACTCCAACTTTGATTTAACTCTTCTCTGCATCCTGTAACTCAGAGGGGCATGTTCGTGATTCTGAGGCCATTTCCAGTGGACGGTGCCAGCACGTAGAGGGCATAGTGCTGAATCAGCCACTGCAGTGCTCACTGATTGCTTTATAGCGCAAAGCTTGGTTTATCTCTAACAGGAAATATGAGTCCACCGATAGCAAAGACTATTTACTGTATCGGCTTCTCTGCAGCCTTTAATCAAGCCAGGATACCAGCATGTGAAGTCCAGATCTTCAAACCCTTCCAGCGGAAACATGGTCACCCATAAATCCTTAATTCATGGGGGCTGTTTTCCTTAGGAAGTGCTGAAAGCAAAATTCTGCTATCTTAGAACTTCTTAGCAATGACCATGCCATTTTGTTCAACCCATAAGGACACTTACTTAGAGGAGGAATATAGAACTTTAAATGGGAAATGCAGGACTTAAAATGATTTCATTTCTGGCCCTTTGCACAAACCTCCTCCCAAACACGATCTGGCAGTCATTTCTTTTTCAAGGTTTGTGAAATTTCGAGAAGCATATCGAATAGAGAAGAGAGAAAGGAAAATGAGAGAATTTGGGAAGCATGGGCAGAAAGCTATGCAGAGTTCTCAAGAAAATGATTTTTGCCTTTCTAAAACTATGCTTGCCAAATTAAGACACCCCCCCTAAACAAAATGAATAAACAGAACTTAACGCTTTAACTCATTTATTGGTTCATAAAGATTATTATCAGAAGTGAGTTGGTTCCAATTCTATCTTTTCTAATAAATACTTGTATGAAAGTACATTTATTTTCTCCTTGTTTCCTTTATCCTCGACACTTGCCACCAAGATTTAAGGAGTAGCAATCACCAAATAGACAATCATAGAATCAATTGTACATCCTGCCTGTTCCTCTAGACCAGATATTAGCCAGTAGGTCTAGGCATGGAAATTCTCCCTGGATAGATTCTGGGGGCAATGATAACTTTAGAATTTCCATACAATTATAGCATGTGTATAGCATGATTTTTTTTCTGGGAAAAATATCCATAGATTTTACCAAAGTTTAAAATAGTTCATCGATCTGTACACCATGAAAAGTTAAGAACCATTCATTCATTTAAATTCTCTTTTTCCTTAGTTCCTACTATTTTCAGGCACTATTTTGGGCACTTAGGACATAGCAATGAACAAAATATATAAATTTCCTGCTTTCTGAGAAGCTTACACTCTTCTGGGAGGATACAAACAATTAATAAAAGGAGTAAAGTAGATAGCATGCCAGACAGTGAAGAGTGATACAGAGATAATAAAGAAAATACGAAGAACAGTAAAAGACAGGGCTTGGAAGTTGTGCTGTAAAATATTTAGGGCAAGGAATGCCTCACCAAACGGGTGCATTTGAGCAAAGACTGAAGGGGTCATCAGGGAAACAAGTCATGCTTGTGTATGGGGTGAGATCTTTCCAGGCAGAGGAACTGCAGATGTAAAAGGCCCTGACATGGGAATATATCTGGTTTGGAGAATGACAAGGAGGCCAGTGTGCCAGGAAGAAGAAGCAATAGAAGATGCCATCAGTGAGATGGGAGGTGGCGCACAGATGTGCCAGCTAGAGGCTATTGCAATGATTTTGGCAAACCACTGGAGGGTTCTGAGAGGAGGAGTGATTCTAGGGATCACTCTGGCTATTGCAGACACTTGGAAAAAAGTAGCAAAGGCAGAAATAGGAAGAGCCATTAGGAGGTGTTTGTGAAAATTCTGATGAAATATGAAGAAGATTTGGTAGTGGTGGGAGGTGATGAGAAGCAGTTAGTTCCTACAGAATATTTTTAGTATACAGTATATGGATTTGCTAATAGATAAGAAATGGAATGTGAGAGGAAGAAGAGACTGCATAGTTTTTTGAAATAAAGCACTAGTGACTGGGAGCAGGGAGATTCTTTTGATGAATGGGGACAGGATAGGCAAAGTATGCTGATCAAGATTTCAGTTGGAGAATGTTAAAATCAAGATGCTAAGAAAATATCCATGTGTGATATTCAGTCTGTAACTGGAATATATATATTTGGGAGCTGGCTAGGTGCAATGGTGCAGGCCTATAATCCTAGCAGGCCAAGGCAGGAAGATCCCTTGAGCTCAGGAGTGCAAGACCAACCGGAGCAAGAGCAAGACCTCATCTCTACTAAAAATAGGAAAATTAGCTGGATATTGGTGGCAGGTGCCTGCAGTTTCAGCAACTAGAGAGGATGAAGCAGGAGAATTACTTGAATCCAGGATTGAGGTTCCTGGGAGACAGGTTGATGCCATGGCACTCTACCTAGGGCAACAAAGTGAGACTCTGTCTCAAAAAAAAAAAAAACACAAAACTGGGGAGTCAACAGCACAAAGATGATATTTAAGGCTGGGCCCTGATTAGATCATTAAGGTATTGGACATAGATATAAGAAAAATTCCAAAGATTGAGGCCTGAAGCTCTTCAGAGTTAAGAGATCAGGGTAATAAGGATATAACACAGAGTAGATAGGTGTGACCAATGAAGAAGAGAAAGTCAGGAGATGACGGGGTTCTGGAAGCCAAGAGGAGGAAGTATTTCACAGAGAAGGAAGTGGCCAAGTATGACATGCTACTGATATTAGGAGATGAACTGAGACTTGTCCATTGGACTCAGGAATGTGTTTTGGGGACTTCAACAAGGGTGATTTAGGGCAGAGTGAGGTGCTAAAAGCCTGACTGGACTGGCTTCAAGAGAGAATGAGAGAGGGGGAAAAAATACTGGAGTGAAGATAGTTCCTCCTTCATGGAGTTTTGTTATGAAAGGGGTAGAGAAAAAATAGAAAAATAGCTGGAGGGAAACTGAAGTAAGTCTAACTAGTTGTGTGCTGATAGAAATGACCCTACAGAATATTGTTTATGTTTTTTAATAGAATTTACCAATTATTTTTTTTCTGATTGTTGACCGATTTATTTTTAGCCAAAGTACCAATTGCTAAAGAAAAAAAAATGACTAAAAACATTACAATTTTAGTAGTTCGTTTTATTGCTTCAAAAGGATTGTGATCAGAATTGGGTTCCAATCCTATTCTTCTTCTAAATAATTGTGTGAAAGTGGTAAGTTTGCTTTTCTCCTTGTGCTCTTTGTCTTTAACCTGTAGGGCAAGGCAATCTAAAAAATGGCAACACATTCCTATTTCATGGCAATCCATAAAAAGAACACTGGGGAGGCAAGTGACACAAAGCCAGGTGATCAAACTTCCCAAGTACATAATCATTTTCATTCGTTTTTTTTCTGTAGACTTAAAACACTGGATATTTTTCATGCGGCACTTTATTAAAAGCCACAAGCTATGAAATAACAGAGTCAATTAGAAGGACACATGTAAACTTCTGTTAACACATGGATAATTGTAAGGGAACATCTATCCTTGCTTCATTTCAATGGATATCCTGAATGAAGACTATAAATTCAGCTAGGCCAATAGAATATTAAAATATGATAAATCCCAGGATGTGTTTAGTGTTATGGGTTGAATTGTACTCCTCATCCCAAAGATGTAGCAATCCTAAGCCACAAAACCTAAGACTGTGACTTCACTCGGAAATAGGGAGTTTACAGATGATCAAGTTAAGACGAGGTCATTAGTTGGTCCCTAAATGCAATATATGAAAAAGGGGAAATTTGGA
Organism: Perodicticus potto; assembly: GCA_963574655.1. Lineage (NCBI taxonomy): Eukaryota > Metazoa > Chordata > Mammalia > Primates > Lorisidae > Perodicticus > Perodicticus potto. The sequence continues at coordinate 13,442 of CAUYRH010122378.1, read as the reverse complement.
TGTAGAGACAGACACACAGAGAAGGAGGACTAATAGGAGAAACAAGGAGACTGCCATGTACAAATTGAGGAACACTTGAGGTTGCCAGACCTAGAAGACCACAACACTGTAGACCGTCCCTCTTGGCCTTCAGAAGGAATTGATCCTGTTGATACTTTGATCTCAGACTTCTGGCCTCCAGAAGTGCAAGATTACACAATTCTACTGTTAAAGCCACCCATTGTATGGTATTTTATTATATAGTCCCAAAGTTTAGTAAGTTTATTAAAGAGGATTTATTATATGTGTTTCTTAAGACATTAAAAAAGGAAACAGAAAAGGAAACGTGATATTCTGTTTTTTTGTTCCTGATTTGAAATTTTGTATGAAAGAAAAAAATTAAGGGAATTTTAGGTAGCAGTTGATTATTCTGGATGTTTTAAGCATATTATGTATTTGCCTGGAAATTAACTATTTATATAATCAGAAAAAAATAAATAAAAACTCTTCAAGTAAAATTTATTACTGTAATTTGTCTGTTAATTTCAGGATGACCGTGACTCCTTGCTCCCAGGCAAATCCAATTAGGCAACACTGTCAGTTAGCTCTTACAGCAGCAGCATTGTTTATTTACAAGGAGAGTTGACTTCAAGATCCAGCTCACCAAGTAAATCAGAGGGCAAATGAGAATTGCACTGCTTGGAGATTTACTTTTTAATGTACCTATATGTTTGTCCCAATGGCCCACCTCCAGGTGGTACCACTTGCTGACTTTTACAATACGTCTTTATCGAAATGCAATTCATATATCACAAAATTCACTCAAAGTATAGTTTATGAGTTCACAGCACTGTGCAACCATCAGTATGCTCTCAAGGTAGAACACGTTGTCACCTCCCCCCCAACTCCCTTACTCATTAGCAGTCATTTCCCCACTTCCTCCAGCCATAGGAAATCACTTACCTAGTTTCTGCCTCTAGATTTGCCTCTTCTGGATATTTCATATCATGGAATCATATCATATGTGATCTTTTATGATTATCTTCTTCACTGAGCATAATGCTTGTAAGGTTCATCTGTAGCATGCATCAGTTCTTCATATTTCTTTTATTTTTATCACTGAACAATATTCCATTGCATGGATATACCATATTTTATTTATTTAGTCATCAATTGTTGAGCATCTGAGTTCTTTACAATTTCTGGCTTTTGTGAATAATGCTGTTATATACATCCATGGTCAAGTTTTTGTGTGGACATGTGCTTTCATTTCTCTTTGATTATACCTAGGAGTACAATTACTGGGTTTACCAATTTGAAGAAATGCCCAACTACTTTCCATTCTATCTTCCCCATTTTTCCATTCCTATAAGCAATGAATGAGAGTTCTAATTTCTCCATATTCTCCCCAACACTTGTTATTGTCTACTTCTTTTTATTACAGCCATCCTAGTATGTGTGAAATGTACTTCATATTGGTTTTGGTTTGCATTTCCCTAATGAATATTGAAGTTGAGCCTATTTTCTTTTCTTTTCTTTTTTTTAGAGAAAGAGTCTCACTTTGTCGTCCTCAGTAGAGTGCTGTGGCATCACAGCTCACAACAACCTTGGGATGGAGGTATCTTTATAGACTCAATCATAGAAGAAACAAATAGAATATCACAACTTAACTCTGAAAATGCTTTCTGTATAAGGTGATTGGGCTTAGGTGATTCTCTTGTCTCAGCCTCCTGAGTAGCTGGGATTACAGGTGTGTGCCACAATGCCCGGCTATTTTTGTTGTTGCTGTTGTTGCAGTTTGGCTGGGGCCAAGTTTGAACATGCCATCCTTGGTACATGGGGCCGGTGCCCTACTCACTGAGCCACAATTGCTGCCCTGAAGTTGAGCCTATTTTCATGTACTTACCAGCCATTCACATGACTTGTTGGATAAAAGTCTATTCAAATCTATGATATAATAAAAATAAATGTTTGATCTTTGTCCCTGGGTCCTAGCAGATGGCTTTAAATACCCTTGAAATCTCTGGAATGGTATGAAAAATCTCTTTTGTAGATTAATGAGATGACTGGTAGCTAGAGGTTCCCTAGATAACTTAAAGATGGAAGCTGGTTGCTAATAATGCCAAGGCAGATTAGAAGGGTGGAACTTTCAGCCCCATCTCCCAACCTCTGAAGGGAGAGCAGCTAGAGATTGAGTTGTCAATGATTTAATCAGTTATGTCTACATAAGGAAGCCTCTCTACAAACCCTGAAATGACAAGGTTCAAAGAGCCTCCAAGTTGTTGTTTCAAACACATCCACTTGCTAGGAGGGTGGTTCTCTCCAACTCCACAGGGATAGAAACTCCTACATTCAGAACTCTTCTGGACCTTTCCCTATGTACCTCCTTATCCAGCTATTCATTTGCATACTTTATAATATATTGGTAAAGTTAAGCAAAATGATTTCCTGAGTTCTGTAAGCCAATCCAGCAATTACTGATCTTGAGGATAGGCTGTGGGAGCCCCTGATTTATAGCCAGCCGGTCAGAAGTATGGGCGGCCCAGGAGTTGCAATTAGAAACTAAACTGGGGATAGTCTTTTGTGACTCTGTCCTTTAACAGCTGAGTTCTGATGCTAACTCCAGGTAAAGAGTATCAGAGTTGAATTGAATTGTTGGACTAATCAAAAAGTCAGATTTTTGTGACCCCAATTCCTAAATCCTGTATCTGATTGTCAACAGAATTAACCAAATAAGCCAGTCTATGTGCTGCATAAAAGATAGAATGAGACTTTAAGTATCTGGTCAGGAAACCAGAATGTGACCATCATTTTATGACTAAAGCTGTATCTCACCTTGGAACTTTCAACTAATCTTGTTGGTTTCCTTTCATGAGAGGCAAAATGAGAAGAGAGTTACTTCTTCCCCCTCCAGTAGAAACTCAAAAAGATTATGAAAATAAAAAGAAAATTATGAATTTGAAAACCCGTTGAAAGGGGAACTATTATAAGAGAACATTCACAATTATCAAACTTTTGCCAAAGACCTCTCTTAAAGCCATAAAATTTAATATAGCAAAAGTCCATGTGAAAACCTCACTCGGTTCATCCTTCTCTACATGGTCCAGACAGATGAGCACATTCAAGGCATCTCTTCCCTAGGAGATGCTGATGCAGGGCCAAGATTGAGAATCATGGGCTATACTGACTTAACCACAGGACTGCTCTATGGATTATAGTTATTATCCATGTCCATAAAGAATCTAGTAAGTACTGACAGGGGTAGCCTTACTTTAAGTAATAAATCCAGACTGCATGAAACAGATTAAGCTTTGTCAGTCAAAAGAAGAAAAAAAAAAGAAACTATATTTGTTTGCCCTTCAATTACTTGTATGTTTGATGAAAAAGTACCATATATTTAGTAAGCACAATAACCAACATTGTCAAAAAGCTGCTTTAATAACTTAATGGTATCCCAATGTAAAGGTATCATTCTTAGCTTAAAATGTCTTGAAAAGCAGTCTCTAACAGCATAAAGAAGTCATTCAAGATGATGCATATAGAAAACATCAAGATCAAACTTCTTTGAGCTGCTTCAACTCAAATAATTTCCCCTAGTTCAAATTCATACCTTGTCTGATTCCCTGGTTATATAATACTGATTACTAATGAATGGCTTGTTTTGTTTTTTATAAAAACACAACAAACATCCATTTCAAGATTGTGTACTCCTTGAAGACAAGTTCTTGCCTTACTTCTCTTTTGCATTTCCAGGAGCACTGGTAGGCATTTGATCAGTAGGAGATGACTCGTTGATGAAGCAGATAAAAATCTAACTCAATGATATAATTATCAAGTTATAATGAGAAACGTGCAACTTATTTCTTGAGGAACCTGCAATTTCTAAATCCATATTGGAAGAGATATTTCTGGTTCTCTCTACAGAGCAGGGATAAGATTTTCTAAGATATTTACATCACCTTATACAGAAAGCATTTTCAGAGTTAAGTTGTGGTATTCTATTTGTTTCTTCTATGATTGAGTCTATAAAGATACCTCCATCCTTCACCCAAGCCTACATAAGAAAATCAAGTATTCTATCTGCTGAAACTTGTGAAATAGTTCTCATCAACACTCATTCTAGCTCAGTGCCATAGCCCACTTAACTGCAACTCAGAAATTCTACCAGGTGTATTCAAACTGTAACCTGAGGGCTACATGCTGACTTTGCGATGACTTCCCTTGCTTATCTGTCATGTCAGATATCACAGAAAGTATGCATGGGCCTTTCCCGTGCTAATCAGTTTTCTTGTGCATTTTTGTGTTTACTGTGTAGCCCAAGAAAACTCTTATTCTTTCAGTGCGTGGCAGAAAGGAAAAATGTTTGGACACCCCTGTTAGTTTGGGGATAACTATCTGGTTACAAACTATTTTATTCCTTCTAAAACAGAGTTGATTATGGAAACTCAGTGGATGTGTACAACATACACAGGCTCATATACACATACACATATTCTTAGCGGAAGTGGTTTGTGTAGATGTGAAAAAAAAGGTACCATATGTGAGCCTCAGCCCCGTCTGCACACTTACTTCCATAGAGATGCATCTCTTCGGCTACTGCTCAATACAGAGCAAACACCACTCATTGTGCCATTCTGGGATGAAGTACAGTAAAGTGGACTCATCAGAAAGACACTAAAAATAGATGGCTCTGATTGTAATCAGCCATGGAACATACGCGTCCCTGTTCATCTTAATGTGCTGCTTCATTTTTCATTTTGTTTTTTACTTTGTTGTTCTTATGTCTTTTTATCCTGGCCTATCCAAAAGCCATAGACTCCCCCTATTCTGCCTGATGATTGGAATTCTAAATACGTAGCTCTCTTAGATCATTAGGAAAACTACCAGGACTGCAGTAAGTTGGCACCCTTCACTTTCTTCTATATGTTAATCACTTAGCGGTTTTTATTAGGGCATTTGGACTGGCTTTGACAAAAAAAAAAAAAAAAAAAAAAAAGAGTCTAGCTTCTACACCAGTCAGGGGTAGAGGCAGCTCCTCCAAAGTTGGCCATGCTCAGATGCCAAGAGAGAAGGCCTCAGTGTGTGCTTTGTAAATGCAGGGTCAGCAACGTAGGATTTCTACCTAACTACTCAGCCATGAGCACATTTCTACCGTGTGTCCATGGCCAACAACTTGATTTTATTTGCACTGCTCTCCCATCCCTCATTGTAGACCATCTGTTTTGGCTGAAGGCCCAGATGTTTCTGAAATGTTGTTTTCTCAAAAAATCGTTTTCTGGAGCTCCTACACAGAGACTTCCAGAATATTCTTTCTATTCTTTCTCTCTTTATCTTCACTGTTTTGAAAGTAGGATGCTACCTCTCTGTATCACTGCTGCCCATAAATTTTGCTCTAGGAAGCCACATGAGGAGCTGCCTTGGGCTGCAATTGCCCTCTGGACCAGTAGACCTCCCACAGTGGTGTCAGTTTAGTTCCTGGAAGGGGCTGCCCCACGCCCTCCTGTGATTTATCTCTACCTTTTTACATGAAACACTGGCAGTTAAAGTACTTCAAGTTTCTCCCAGTGGTTGAGTGGTTTCTCCAGGGACAGGCATCACGCCTGGAGCCAGTATAGAATCTCTAGCTACCCATACTTGAAGCCACCAAAAGTTTTAACCAGCTGTTCATTCTTACCTCCCTGGTATAATCAGGAGAAGAGAGTGTGTGTGTGTTTGTGTGTGTGTGTGTGAGCTCACCCTGCAGGATGTGTGAGAAGGGAGCTGGTGAAGGGACAGTGCAGTATCATTCTTCAGCATCTGTCTCTCAAAGCTGTTCTAGCTTTTCTAATTTGTTTCCATAGGAGCAAACAAGAAAAGAAAAAAAAAAAGAAAAGAAAGATTATGGTCAAACAGAGCATTCCTATAGCAGAATCAAAAAAGCTTGTACTTTACCACTTTTCCCCTTACTTCTTATATCTGCACCCCATCCAGCGGGAAATCCAGCGTTTTGGAGATGCTGAGTATAGAGAGGGAAGAGTGGGAGGCCCAAGAATGTATTGAGCTAGGAACAATGCTAAATTTCCTATAAGGCTCTGTGGTCCTTGCATACCCTCTTTGGATTTCTCTACTACTCTCACACATGAGTTCATCCCCTTGACTTTGAGGCTTCATCGCTCATGAATTCCAACTTGCACAGAGCTGGATTTTTAAAGTATTTGAGCACAGGACTTTATAAAACTTCCTTTTAAAACTGTAGCTTACTGTTACACAAATGTGTTTCCTGTGAAAATGTTTTCTACATGAGCAAGTATACCTTCTCCAGTAAACAGTTTTAGGATGATTATTTAAGTAAAATGTAGTATGTTTTGAAATCTTTGAAACGGAAAAAGCTCTGGAGTTTGAGATACATAGATGCAAACATTTGTTAAAACTCATGTTTATTTCACTATTTAAATTTTACCTTTAAAAAAGGTAAGCAAATGGCAAACTCTAGGTAACAAATAGTATGCTGAGTTGTTCAGGGGTGAAGTGTGTTAATGCCTGCAACCTCCTTTGAAATGCTTTAAAAATAGGATGAATGGATACATGACAAAGTAAGCACGGCAACATGGTCATCATAAAATTGATGTAGTGGGTTGCTATAATTGGAATGTTTCCATCCTCCTAAACTCATAGGTTAAAATCAAATCCCCAGTGTGAAGGTATTTGGGGGTAGGGCCTTCGTGGCATTACTGGGTCATTAGTGCATCCCTTAAGGATGGGATCAACATCTTTATAAAAGGTGCCCGAGGCCAGACACAGTGGCTCAAGCCTGCGATCCCAGCTACGCGGAGGACTGAGGCAGGATCATTGAGCCTGAAAGTTTGAAGTGCTTGGACAATGTATTAAGACTCCAAAAAATATATATAAAAATTATCTGGTCATGGTGACAGGTGTCTATAGTGCCAGCTACTCAGGAGATTGAGGTGGGAGGATGAGTTTAGCCTAGGAGTTTGTGGCTACAGTGAGCTATGATCATGCATGCCACTTCACCCTAGCCTGAGGGACAGAGCATGACCCCATGTCTAAATTAATTTGTTCATTAAGTGACAAAATTTAGAAAATATGAGAGCTGTCTTGTCATTTTCATCATCTGTGAGAAACATACCCTCCCAGACACTAAATCAGATGAAGGAACCATGAGAAATAATTTTTATTTTATCAGCCAACCTATTTATAAGCCACCCAGTCTAAGGAATTCTGTTACATCAACCCAAACGAGCTAAAACACAAGTACACCGATAAATATGCAGCTGTTTGTGGTATAATTTCTTCAACTTCCCTGTATGTTAAAAAGTTTTCATAATAAAATTTAGGTATGGGAGAGGGTGTTTGAAACCAGGAGACTTGGGTCCTATGCCAAGTGTGGCATGAATAAGCTATAAAATGTGGTCAAGACCTTCTCATCACTGGGTCTTGTTTTCCCCATCTACAAACTGAGAATCTTAAGGGTACTTTTTCTGTCTGACAATCTATTACAAAACAACTATGGATCAAATGGTCAGAACCTTTCAGTTCCTAGGAATGTGAGGGTCTCCTTTATTGAATTCATGTAGTCTAAAAAACAAAACTGAAAATTCTATTATCCAACATTTTACCAATTGGGAAGGTCTAATGTGACTTTCTGACTTGTCTCTCCCAGGGCAAACCTCTCATCTGGTGCCAAGCGCTGATGCCAGGAACATGGTGGGCAGGAATGACCTCTCCCGAACGAATTGGGCTGGATAAAGAAAACAATTAGACTGCTGCCTTGCAGTTCTCTCCCCAGAGCGTTTTGATGTGACTGTAGGCCTTACTGAGCTTTCAGCCCCTGTGGTCCCATAGCGTGACCCCCAGCAGAGTGAGAAGCTACCTATGGTAGGTATTTGGGGCCAGGCTGAAGGTGGGCCCAGTTCTCACTCCTCCTTCCTTACCTCCAAAACATCTCCTTTATTTCCAGGTCAAAATGTCTGTCATTATGAGTGAATTGTTTAATCGAAGGCTCTATTACTTATGAAAAATACAACTACTTGTAAAGTGGGTCACCCATTCAGCTATAGCAGCCATTGTCAACACATTGTTAAAAACCTCCAAGTCCTTTCCAAGTGGCACTTAGCAGTGGGCAGAGAGGAAGAGCTATAATGTGAGCTTTCTCCTCTCCTGCAGAACTCTTCTCCTGATTTTATACCTCAACTGTAATGCCCACTTAAAGCTGAAATGGGACCTTATATGCAAAGTACCCTTGATTCACCATCTGAAAGTCATCTCTTTTTCATTTATGTCCTTCTCTCTTAATTCATTCAGCAAACTGAAGGGTTTTTTTTTTGTTTTTTGTTGCTTTTTTTTAGAATTTATAACTTACTAGAAACCATTCTAAATTCACAGGTGATAGTGGAGAACAAGACAAATGGGGTCTTGCTCGTTGAGGGAACAACTTTCTCCCATGGTGATCTGGTACTTTACTGATTTTAGCATTGAAAGTCCCATCTCCCTGGAAACCCCTCAGTCTTAGGCAAACCAAGAGGGTTGATCTTTCTTGTCTGAAGTGTAAAAAATTATATCACTTGTAATGCAATTGTATTTGTTTGAAGGATTGCAAAGTTGCCTTGATTGTGTATAGAGGACCTCATTTACCTCACTTTAAATCAGAGAAAAGCTGAGATTTAAAGAAGAGAAGGGTGAGGGAATTCCAAGCGAAGATAAAAATCACATTTAAAGATGCTGATATGAGAAAGAGTGTGTGGCATGTCTGAGAACTGCAGGGTGACTTTATGTCCTGGTTTGCCCTTTATCCTGGCAAAATTATTAAGAGTGTTCCCTTTCACTCTTATGGTGTTTGGTGTTGGAAAATAAAATACATATTCACCCAAGAAAACCTGTAAGTTGTCCATGTGGCTAGCATGAAAGCAAAGTCACACAAATTAGGATGCTGAGATGTCAAAAACTGATTCTTCAGGGTCTTATTTCACAAGACACATGGGAAAATTAAGGAAAGTCATACACAGGGAAGTATCATAATCATATGTGAATTTTAAATAGAACAGATGCAAGAGTAGATGTGAAAGAGACATTTAGTAGAGTTTTGCTGTGATCCAGGCTGGAGATGATAGTTGTCTAGATTGAAACACTGGCAAGGGAGCTAAGTAGACAATTTAAAAGACAATCAGGAACAATGAATTACAGAATTCCCTCTGATGGTGAAAGCTCCATAGAAAACACATAAACAGGTATGTCTGTGTTCCATTGACATATAATTTATGCATAGTTAAATTAGGATTTCATATAATTCTCACATGTCACAAAATATGATTCTTTTGATCTTTTTCAATCATTTAAAAATACAAAATCATTCTTAGTTTACAGAGTGTCTCTAAATAGGCCCTGGCTAAATTTGGCTGCAGGGTTGCTGAACTCCGGACCAATGTGCCCATTCTCCTACCATGGAAGATGGCACAGTCTCTTGTCATACATATTTCTACATAGAATCACTAAACAGCTCACCCCAAATGCCTTCCCTTTCTTTTTGTTTCATGAACAAGGAAAACATTTACAATCTTACCATGCCTTTTCTCTAACTCGGCCTTTTAAAATGTCTTTGATTTCGTAAATGTTTTCTCTTTCTTCAAACTTCTTCTGGGGCCTTTTTCCTTCTTTGATTTCCCTCTTTAATTCCATTTTTCATTGTGCAACTTTGTTCCCTGACTAATAAATTTTGCTTTTACTACCGGAAGCATTACTGAATTTGACATTTTTAGTGAGGATGCTGAGATTTCTCCAGTTTTTGTTTATCACTTGCCTTTTCACAGTCATGGACAACCACAGACCTTTCCAAATGAAGGATTGATGCTTACACAGCATGACCTACACCTGAAAATCTATTAACAATTAACAGCCAGTAAAAACAGACAACCAACGATCAGAAGCTGCCAGCTTCCTGGGAGGTGAGGGCCCACTTGAAGTGCTGAGGACGCTCACAGAGCTTAATAGATTAATGCCTTTCTCATAGCATCTGAAACTCTAGACTGTTAATAAAGACAGTTTCCTTGTTTATTTAAAGAAAAACACTGTTCTATGTGCACGATAATTACCAAAACTAAACTAAGACACACAAGCAAGAAGGAGAGTGACCGTCATTCCTGCTTGTTTCATTACAGAGCAGACTGGACACTCTCACTAAAATGCACCTCAGCAAATGTGCATCTGTCAAGAAGACTTACGTCCAGCAGAATCCTTACTCTGCATGGGAATGGTACCACTAAAGGAAGACAGTGCCTGCCCAGACACAAAGCAAAAAAAAGAAAGAAAGAACATTTGACTCAATAAATAGAAGGACTGGAATAGCATCAGCAAAATCATTTTATTATGTATTTTCCAGATCTAGACCAAATGTACTTATGTCAATGATAACCAAGATTTTGGAGGGGAGCAGTTAGGAATGCTATGAATATAATGGAGATTGGAAAGGAAAATGGGGACCCACGTTCTATTCTTAAGCCAATTCACATTTAGTCTGAACTTTGTCTTGATAGCAAAAGTCTAAAGACTTTCAGTCTTTAGAGCAATGGCTGGGCACCATTGCTCTAAAATACAACCCTTTATCTGGGAGCCAGCAGAAGTGGTGTAGGGAGGAAGAGAGAATGGGAACACAGTGGACATGAAACAAGAGATACTCTCTCCCCCTCCTCACTATAGAGAACACTTGGAAAGAAGACCAGTAGTTATAGACATCTCTAAAAACAGTGCTTTGATGTGCATCTCTATTTCCCAATTGGCTCATCCTTGAAATTGAATTCTTTGGAATGTTGCATTGTGGTAAAGTCGATGATGTCAATAAACTTAGGCCCAACTGGACAGTATTTAAATCCATAAGCCTTAATGACATTAAAATGAGCCCTGGCAACCAAACGGAGGTATAAGGATTTAAAAGACAGCAAACACAAATTCTGTCACATGAGTGTGCCCAGAGTGGTACCGCACACCCAGTGTGACAATGCATACCTAATGTGCTGACGCGTTCCTCGCTACTCTTTCTGATTCATCTCAGTAGTCACAGCCTCCGCCTTGTTACATAAAGGGCCTCACTTCTTCTGTGCACTATTTACTGGTCCGTGGAAATGGACCATTTTCACAAACTACTAATTCTGAAAGCCTTCAGTGGATGGAGCCAGGGGAAGAAAAAAAAATACAGTTTAAAGGCACTCTCTGAATTTGCTAATAGGCATGCATGGTCCTTTTGGAACCAAAATAGAATTTTTGATGAAGTACCTTGTGGCAAATTTGAAATATTAGCCTGGGGGCCCCAACAAGATATAATTCACTCTACTGGTGAGAACAAATCTCATTTCCCCATCCATTCCTCTAAACTCATTACTGACCCCGGGGGAAAATGCTAGCCTGGAGCAAGTTTTAATAAAGACACCAGTGGAGCCGTTGCTATAGCACTAAATGCAATAATGAGCAACAAGCCGCTTGGTGACAACGGACCCCTGGACCTACGGAGATTCTGGAAGGCAGCTTCTGAAGGGCTTAGCACTTTATCCAGAGCAGAACACGGCATCTGAGAAAGATTTTGTTGCTTCAGGTGATAATTTGTCTCATAAGACAGCACATCTGTTTTAAATGGCCTGATAGTCAGCTTGTTTTCAAATGAACAATTGCTGAAAATAATTTATTGTAAATTGATTTTGATTCTAAATATCATATAAAAGAAAGAAATCCGTAAGAAAGAAACAGAAAGACAAAGTTAGAGAATTAAGAAACTAATCACTTTGGGGTCAGAAAGATCTAGATTCAAATTTCAGATCAAAGACAAATTTTATGAACCCACTGGAAGTAAGCTCTTAGCTAAACATAAGCTATCTGTGGGCAAAGCCCATGTCTTTATTTTTTCCAGCTATATTCCCAAATGCCTTATCATAAAATAGATGCTCAAAAAATACTTGTCAAATGGATCTACTTTTGAGGATTGTTGTGAAGATTAAGAGAGTAATGTATGTAAAACCTTTGGCACCTTGTTTGACACAAAGTAATCCCACAGCAAATTCAGAACAAATGAACTTCTGGTACAAGGCTACTGGTGGAAAGGCAACGAGAAGGGCTTAGAATGAGAAATTCGTTCAAACTGAAAATGTTTGACACTTCCAGTGGTTCTGGGGAAGAGGCCAGGTCCAGGGAGATCAAGGAAGACTTACAGAGAAGAACATAGCAGGATGTGGACCCCTTGGAATTGTAAGGGGGCATTTCAGAAAAACCAGAAGGGGGACCAACAAGACTCTAAGCCCATGTACATACTCAGCTATTTGGAGGGAAGAGCACATCTGTCCATGGAGGCAATCTGTCCTGATTCCCTAAGTTGGGGCTTCTCCTGACTTCTACTGCATCCTAACACAACCTGTCCATGTCAGTCTGGCCCACCTGTCCCCCATATTCTCCATAACCACGTGACGACTTCCTCATTCTCTTGTGCCTGCTCCCTGGCCTTCTCTTTGTCAATGTAATTTCTACATCTTTTTTAAGTCTGAAATAATCTATGCCATGTTCCCTTTCACTACCAAAGAGAAAAGAGAAAAAATGAGAGCCTTCTAGTGCAAGGGGATTATTCTCCATCTCCACTCAGTCTTTACCATACCCTTCCATTTGCTTCTATAATGTGAAAATTTTCTCTCATTGTTTATAACATAGATAGTATGTTTATTCTCATGAAACATTATTTCTTCAAAGCAAGGACTTCTTGGCTCAGCACCTGTAGCTCAGTGAGTAGGGTGCCGGCCACATACACTGAAGTTGGTGGGTTTGAGCCCAGCTCAGGCCTGTTAAACAACAGTGACAACTGCAACCAAAAAATAGCTGGGTGTTGTGGATGGCGCCTGTTGTTCCAGCTAATTGGGAGGCTGAGGCAAGAGAATCACTTAAGCCCAAGAGTTTGACGTTGCTATGAGCTGTGATTGTGATGCCACAGCACTTTACTGAGGGTGACATAATGAGACTCTGTCTAAAAAAAAAAAAAAAATCTTTCCAAAAGGAACGTATTAGTTTGCATTCCCACCAGCAATGTAGAAGTGTTCCCTTTTCTCCACATCCATGCCAAGATCTCTGGTTTGGGGATTTTGTTATGTGGGCTAATCTTACTGGAGTTAGATGATATCTCAAAATAGTTTTAATTTGCATTTCTCTGATGATTAAGAATGGTGAGCATTTTTTCATGTGCCTGTAGGCCGTGCACCTGTCTTCTTTAGAGAAGTTTCTCTTCAAGTCCTTTGCCCACCCTGAGATGGGATCACTTGTCCTTTTGTTGCTAATATGTTTGAGTTCTCTGTGGATTCTGGTTATTAAACCTTTGTCAGAGGTATAACCTGCAAATATTTTCTCCCATTCTGAAGGCTGTCTGCCTGCTACACTTACTGTGTTCTTAGCAGTGCAGAAGCTTTTTAGTTTGATCAGGTCCCAGTAGTGTATTTTTGATACTG
>CAUYRH010122374.1:0-70907 GCA_963574655.1 Perodicticus potto | reverse complement strand
CCCTTGTAGGTAATGGATTTCTTGCGTCTGGTTGCTTTCAGAATTTTGTCTTTCATGTTAACTTTAGTGAACTTAATTATGATGTGCCTTGGGAATGTCTTACTCGGGTTGAGTCGTGCTGGGGTTCTGAAACTGTCTGCTATCTGAATTTCAGAATCTCAAGGCATATCTGGGAAGTTCTCTTTCATAATCTCATAAAGAAGAGACTCTGTGCCTTGTAACGCCACTTCGTCGTTTTCAGGTATCCCTATGAGGCGAATATTGGTTTTCTTCGAGTTATCCCAGAGCAGTCTAAGAGAATGATCTGTTTTTGCCTTCCATTTCTCTTCCTCTTTGTAGGTTTGGGAGCGTTCGAAAGCTTTGTCTTTGATGTCAGAAATCCTTCTGCTTGCTCCATTCTGTTACTGAGGGATTCTACTGTGTTTCTCAGATCTTTAAGGGCTGCAACTTCTTGTCTCAATGTCAAAATCTTTGGTCATTTGGTCTTTGAATTCCTTGACTTCTTGGGACAATTTTTGAAATGCTCCCAGAATTTCTAATTCCAACATTTCCTCTATTTTATTGATCTTGTTTGCAATCCAAATTCTGAATTCTATTTCTGACATCTCTGCCATGTGTTTATGTATAGGATCATTATTTGTGTCCACCAAATTGTTCCTTGGGGGGGGGGGATGATCTACTCTGGTTGTTCATGTTTCCAGAGCTTTCCCACTGATTCCACCCCATGATTATTTTGCACCGTTTGGCTAGATGAGTAGATAAGGATAAGTTGGGTTGAGGGTTCTAGGAGTAGTGATTGACCAGTCCTTTGCCTGAAAGCTGGGACTGGTGTCTGTACCTTTTCCCCTAGAGTTTTGCGAAGGACCCGTACAGTGCTACTACCTGCAAAACTGAGAGCCTTCTTGGTGTGGTGGGGGTTAAGTGGCTCTGTCTTATTTTCAGCTGGTCTCTGTCTTACCCTAGAGAATCAGTTGCTCTGTGTTGGAGTCTGAGCTGTGGAGAAATACCACCATTTAGGTCACCACACCCCCCACAGACAACAAATGGAAAAGGAAAATCAAACCTTCCCACTACCACACACCCAGGGTACCACTTTGGAGAGTCTTCAGGTGATTGGCCCAGTTGAAGTGGTCCCAGTCAATTGTCCCAGCCAGCACCAACCTCAAATTAAAAAGTTAAAAGTCTCTAGCAACTGGATATCAGGAGTCTGCTGGCAGCTCTAGTATAACTTGCTCTTGTCTCTGTGAGCTCAGGAGGGCCCCCCCCAGCAAGTAAATTAGTCTGGGTAGGTTGATGCCTCCTTCCCCACCTTGCCCCTCTGTCACACCCAGTCTCTGATAACCCTGGAGAGCTGTGATCCAGTTCCGTCCAATGAGCAGATGCTCCAGAGGTTTGCGCCTGTCTGGGTCACGGGGGTGGGGGAGGGCGTCTGTGGCTCCTCAGCCAGTCCGCCTGTCTGTGTCACTATTTGGCAGGGGGAGGTGAGGCCTGACAACCTGGGTACTTGATAGGGGCTGGGGCTATTCACTCTGTTCTAGCCCTGTCCCTGATTGATGTTGCTGGTAGAACAGAACAAGTTTGCAGAATTTTTCCTTTGTGGATCAGACGTTAGGCTGCAAATAGGTCTGACTCAGTCTGTGAGTTCCAGTCCTTTGTCTCAGCTTTCATCCCCTGAGGGCCAGGTGCGTCTGAAGCACAGTAAAACAGCCTCCACCCGGCTTTCTCAGCGCCTATATTCTAATCCTCTCGCTTTGCCCCAGCTGTACCGCCTCAGGCATATCCTTCCCTCCCTAGTCCTGCGCCTCTGCCACAGGTCTGCTCTGCCGGTGGCTGCCACCAGAGAAGCTGCCCAGCTTCCCCTGGCCGCCCCAAGAGACTGAGAGTGTCTCCTCAAAACATCCCCAGGGGTGTGAGCCCCACTGCCATTGTTCTTGCCCCTGCCACTGCGGCTGCCGCTCCATGCCTCAGGGGACCACCTTTCCAGTTTGGTCTCCTCTCATTCACTTTCTTCTCACCACTCCCAAACCAGAAAATTTGCACAGATCAGCAACAGTCCTCGCCCCGTCCACAACCCTCGAAAAAATGTCCAAGAATCTGGACTCCGTTGGGGACAGACCTCCACACCTCAGGGTGAGAGTGGAGGGGAGTGCTGGGAGTTCAAAATTGCAGGTAGAGAACAGTTTTATACAGTTTTATAACTGGTAGGAGAGTGCCATGGCACCCTAGTAGGGGAAGGAGGTCTGGTTTTTATAGGGTCTCTCTCATGGGGTAGAGTGGGAGGACATCTGAACTCTGCTCGCTTGTTTGTATGGAGGTATGGGGTATACTGCGAGCTGTTCTCATGGGGGAGGGGACTTCTGTCCACTTGGTGAAGTGTTCTGTACCTTTTGTTTGTATACTTGGGGTCGCAGGTCACTCCAGCCGGGTTGATGTGCATTCTTCAACCTTCTCTTTTGGCTCAGATCTGAACCATTGGCTTTCTTGCTAAATTTCTGTCCTTTAACTCTCCTTCTGGATGGGAGCCTCTGCGGAAAGCTGGCTACAGACCACCCTCTTGGCTCCTACCCCCCCGAAAATTTTGTTGCTGGCAGGCCTACACTACCAAGATTCATAAGGGAAATATCTTAGATAGGAGGAAAATGATTCAGATTGAACCACAGAATTATAGGAACAAATGAAAGGCACTGGTAATCCTAAATAGGTGAGCGATTAGAAGAAAATACTGATGGGAAAAAGCAACAATAATAACATTTTTGTAGCATGTTTAATATATGTAGAAGTTGAATATATGATTACAATAACCTGAAGGGTAAAGAAGGGGTAAATGGACTTAAACTTGCTGTAAATTACTAGCGATGTTTGAAAAGTAGTAAAAGAGGGGGAGGATAGGTGGAGGGAGAATAATTGGTGGGACCACACCTATGGTGCATTTTACCAGGGTACATGTTAAATCTACTAAGTGTAGAATATAAATGTCATAACACAATAACTAAGAAAAGGCAATGAAGGCTATGTTAACCAGTTTGATGAAAGTATTTCAAACTGTATATAAAACCAGCACATTGTACCCCATAATTGCATTAAGGTACACAGCTCTGATTTAATAAAATAAAAAAGAAGGGTGGTGCCTGTGGCTCAGTGAGTAGGGCGCCAGCCCCATATACCAAGGGTGGCAGGTTCAAACCCTGCCCCTGCCAAACTGTAACACAAAAATAGCTGGGCATTGTGGCAGGCACCTGTAGTCCCAGCTACTCAGGAGGCTGAGGCAAGAGATCATCTAAGCCCAGGAGATGGAGGTTGCTGTGAGCTGTGTGATGCCATGGCACTCTACCGAGGGTGACAAAGTGAGACTCTGTTCCTAAAAAAAAAAAAAAAAAGAAAAGTAGCAAAAAGTTCTAACTTAAGAGAGATTGATATTTTAAGATGTTCATTGTAACATCCAGAGAGACCTTTAAAAGGATAAGAGAAAATGCTATAACTAAAAATGCTAATAAAGGAGGTAAGATGGCATGATTAAAAAAAAAAACTCAAATAATCCAGAAAAAGAAAAAGAATCAAAAATTGGAAACTCAAATAAAAAATAATAGCAACAGTTGTAGATTAAACATGCTATATTACATTAAATGTGCAACGTAGGGGCAGAGGGAGAGATCTGACCGGAGTTGTTACATACATTATATGAAGTGTCCAATTTTCAACAAAAAAATTAGACTGTAAATTCCAATTAAAATACAAAGATTGTCAGACTGAATTAAAAATATTACACTTAACTATGCCTCTTAATATGAGGCAAACTCTATACTCTAAATATAAGAACAGAGGTAGATCTGATCTCATAGCTATTAAATACATGATGTAAAAATTGATAGAGCTTAGTGAGAAATAGACATACCCATATACGTATTTGGAGATTTTAACTCTCCACTCTTCATTAACTGGTAGAATGAACAGACCCAAATCGTGTAGATACATGAAAGATTTGAACATCATTAACTGACTTGAATTAAATGAGGATAAAACACTACACTCAGCCATTTATAGGATGCTTATGTTTTCCAGGGACAAAAATTTTATCACAGCATACCATTTGCTTGACTATAGCCAAGTCTCAGTTTCAAAGATTAAAATAATATATAGAGCTCAACTTCTGGAATTGCAGAGGGAAGATTTTACTCTCCTAGTAAAACAACAAAAATAGGAGTATAACAAAATCAGTTATTTCAAAACTCTGGAAATTACCAAAAGCCAAAAAACAAACTAGAAGTTGTTTATATAAGAAAATTGCTGAACCTTGATAAGACAGTGGATTTGATGACATTTTAATTTGTGGATATTTTGATCTTCCATCTTTCCCCAGCTCAGCGGTATAGTAATCAAAACCTAGCAGTTTTGCAACTGTCAGAATCTCCTGTGAAAACACAATCTCTAGGATACCATATAATATTTTGTCCAGTCTAATAGCTCCCTGGAAAATCTTTATTGTGAAGTCATTGTGACTATTTGATTTGACTCAGAGCTCAGTCAAATCAAATCAAATCAATAAAAACTTCACCTCCTCATGAATTACCAAAATAATAACAATCCACTAGGTCCAGCATGACTCTCTACGGCTGATTTCAGTTGTGGGAAACAAGAGCTGATTGAAAATTTAAAGGAAATTCTATATACTGAGTGACCATTGCAAACTTTGGAAAGCACTGACACATTCCCAGGGAACTGATAGGCTACATACATGTATAAGGCTGTGCTCGTATCCAGGAAAGATCTTGGAAATTAGAAGTCCCCATTCACTTACCTATGGCTGACCTTCAGGCTTGTATGAGCAGGAAATGAATGCTAAGGCTGTGTTGCAAACTGCCTGAAGTTTGAAGATATATCTTTTTATACATATTCCCTTTACAAAGGTTAGACAACCTCTAAGCAAAACATTTAAATAAATCTTTAAATTGATCATTGGCTAACCTCTAAAGTATACTGACCCAGGGATGACACTTAGAAAGCCAAGCTTAAAAAAAAAATTAAGAACTAAAAAAAACAAAAACAAAGCAAAAAGGCTAACAGAGAACTAAGTGGTTGCATATTGTAGGGAAAACAATCTACATAATTATTCCAGGAAAGTCACTAAACAATCAGAAAGAAGGAAGAAAAAGCAACAAACCTGAGATACGGGAGGGATCTGATACCACGGATGTGGTAATATTTTATCTAAAATGTTCAATTTTCAACAAAAATTTATGTAACATGCAAAGTTATAAGAAATTTTTGCCTTATGCAGAAGGGAATAAAATAGCCAAGAGAAAATTTATTTGAGGTGCTTAGATTTTGGACTTAGTAGACAATGACTATAAATCTGCCATTATAAATATGTTTAAAGATCTATGGGAAACCATACTTGAAATATTTAAGAAGAGTATGGCAACAGTGTTTCACCAAAGAAAATATATATACCATATATATATATAATTACAAATTATAATACAAAGTTCTAACATTCTTTTAATAAACGTAAACTTATACTCAATTTTGGATTGTAGGTTCTATCTAGAGCAACTAAGTAAAAAAGGAATAAAAGGAATAAAACTATTTGCAGATGGCATGATCTCATCATATACAGTTATAAAATCACTGAAGAAATTCACTGAAGTCTATTACAACCACTAAATAAGTTCATCAGTATAGCAAGATATACAAAAATCTCATGTTATTTCTATAAACTAGCAATCCAAAACTGAATTAAGAAAAGAATTTAAAATTAGCATCAGAAAATACTTTGAAATAAATGTAACAAAATACAAGATCTTTGCAATGGAAATATAAAACATTTGTTGAAAGAAACAAAGATCTAAATAACTATGAAGATGGTCCATATTCCTGGATTAGAAGATTTAATATTGTTAAGAAGGCAATATTCTCCAAAGTGTTCTGGATTCAGAATAATCCTTACCAAATTGACCAAGTTCTTTGCAGAAATTGACAATCTAATGCTACTGTTCACATGGACATGCAAGGATCCCAGAATAACCAAAACAGTTCTTTAATAAAAGAGAAGAAAAAAAAAATCTGGGCATTCGTACTTCCAAGTTTTAAAACTTAGTACAAAGCTACAGTAATCAAGAGAGTGTGTATTATTAGCATAAGGATATTTTAATTAATGGAATAGAATTGAAGTGCAGAAACAGACCTTTACATTTACAGTAAAGTGATTTTCAACAAGGATGCCAAAATAATCAATATGGTGTTAATAGTGTTTCCAACAAATAGTGCTTAGACAAGTGCATATGTGCTTGTCTTAGCAAAAGAATGAATACTGTTCACTATGCTCAAGAATTAATTCAAAATGCATCATAAATTCGAATATAAATGTTAAAGCCATAAGAGGTAACAAATGTTGGCAAGGGTGTGGAGGAAAGAGAATCCTTGTATCCTTGTATGCTATTGGGAATACAAATTGGTGCAGTCATTATGGAAAGCAGTATGGAGATTTTTCAAAAAATTAAAGGTAGGCTTACCATATATTCCAGCCATTTGTCTTCTGGGTATATATCCAAAGGAAATGAAATCAACACTTCATAGAGATATCTCTGTTCTCATGTTCACTCAAGCATTACTCACAATAGTCAAACTATGTAAACAAACTGCTTGTTCATCAGTGGATAAATGGATAAAGAAAATGTGGTATTATGCAAAATGGAATACTGTTCAACCTTAATGAATAAGGAGATCTTGTTGTTCTTGTTGACCTAGAAGACATAATGCTAAGTGAAATAAGTCAGACACAGAAAGAAAAATACTACAGGAGCTCAATTACATGTGGAATCTATAAAAGAAAGTTGAATATACAGTAACAGAGAGTAGAATGGTGGCTCCCAGGGGATGAAATAGGGTTGGTGAAAATGAGTATATATAGGTCAAAGGATACAAAGTTGGACATACAGGATGAGTAAGTATAGAAGTATAGTGTACAGCATGAGAACCATAGTCAATAACACTTTTTTGTGTGCTAGAAATTTGCTAAGAGAATAGATTTTAGATGCTCTTACCACGTACACACACACACACACACACACACACACACACACGGTAATGAGATGATGAATATGTTAATTTGCTTGACTGTAGTAAGTATCTTTCTGTGTACATGTATAGCAAAACATCATGTGCTATACCTTAAATATATATAATATAGTACAAAAAGTAAAAATAATAGTGCCTATTATGAGAAAGTCTTCTATTTCATTCTTTGTACTAGAAACATGAACTGTAAACCAAATAAAGAATTTTACAGGGGGGAAAGTTAACACCTAAAACTCGTTGAAGAAAGCAAGTTTTCTTTTGAGTAAATATACCAAAGCACAGTCTGTGAATGAAAAATTTTGATAAATTGGAATTCATCAAAATTCAAGCATTTTTACTTCAACAGATATCATCAAGGAAGTGCAAAGACAATCCATAGAATGATAGAAAATGTTTGCAAATCATACTTTGACAATGGACTTTCATCCAGAATATTTAAAAAATTTTTATGACCCAATAATAAAAAAAGACCCAATTAAAAAATAGAAAAAAGATCTGAATAGATATTTCTCCCGAGTAGATATACAAATAGCCCATAACCAAATGAAAAGATGCTCACTGTCTTTACTTATTAAGGAAATTCAAATCAAAACCACCTTACTACTTCACACCCTCTGAGATGTCCATAATTATAAAGACAGACAGTAACACATTTTGGTAAAAAACATTCAGAAGTTGGAACACTCATAATATTGCTAGTGGGAAAGTGAAATGCTGCTGCCACTTTGGAAAACAATTTAGCAGTTCCTCAAAATATTAAACATAGAGTTAACATATGACCTAGCATTTCTCCTTCTAAGCATATATACCCAAAAACTTGTACATAAATGTTTACAGCAGCATTATTCACAGTGGTCAATAGTAGAAATGTAAATGGCTAACAACTAATGGATGGATCAGCAAAATATGCCTTATCCATACATTGAAATACTTATTCTAAAAAATAGAATGAAGTAGTGATACATGATACAGCATGAATGAACCTTGAACACATTATGCTAAGAAACCTGTCACAAAAGAGCACAAATTATTAATCTATTTATATGAAATATCCTTATTTTAGCACTTAGCAATTGTTTGTATTTCCAACTATACTGTAGGTTCACTGAGTCACAGGAATACTATCTTTTTCTCCATTGGGAAACCCAGCACATTTCCAGCATTTACTAGGCTTTAAATATTGGACAAATGAGATGGAAATGTTTGGATGCAGTTTTTAAAGGGACTTGCCATTGTGTTAGCATATAATTTTAGCATATCCTCTTAACATAATGCTGATAAGAACTTTACTTTTTCAATAAAATTGAATTTTATTGAACTAAAAATATTCAGTAAAATTTGGTAGGAATGCTTGGGTCATATGGATAATCAAACTGGTAGGATCATAAAATGTGAAAGTTAAAACCAATATGAGTTAGGGCAGTTTATGCTATGCAGTGTGTACATTATAGTTATACTCTTAATATTTACCTATTATGTGACTGTTGTCTGCCAGAAAGTGTTTACTCCTCAGTCATTCAGGCTGACAAATATGACAAATATTGCTTATATTTCTGGCATGTCTTGAAGCCCCATGTAGAAATTTATTATATCATTTAATTGTAAATGCTTTCTTTAAAGAAGGAAAATGCTTTTTATAAAAACACAGACATATATTAATATAATTAACACATACATATATATTTATTTATCTTTCTCCTCTCTTAATTTTTTAAGGTGCTTTATCCAGCCTGAATCCTATGAATTCTTCCAGCCATGGATTAGTGTCTGCTGCCTCTCTAACTAATCGATCACCCATAGAATTTCCTAATACTGCTGATTTTTTTAATAAGTCAAGCATTGTTTTACACAGATCTCTGGGCAATGCACCCAATACACCAGATTTTTTTCAGCAGCTTAGAAATTCTGATAGCAGTCTGTGTAACAGGTAAGTTGCTCAACCATTTATTATTTCTGTTTCAAAATAAGTTGAAAGTCCTCTCAACATCATTGATAGGTTTTTGGACCCTGCAACTTTAAGCTAAATGTTACCATGAAACAAAATTTTTTTCTCATCAACATTTTAATGAAACGACATTATTTGGGGACCTGCTGGAAAGGTTTTGCTTAAAGTCTCAATTTTCAAGAACCTCTCAATGACATCAAGAGAACATACTGTATTTTAATAAGGTATTACCAGTTTTTTAGTTCTGTATTATAACTTAGATGATGAATTAAGGTTATATCCTCCTCGTTATCTAGTAGTTTTTATTACAAGTAAGCCTTTTCTCATTTCAGTGCTATTAATAATTTTTTAATTAAATGTTCTCCTTCTGAAGTGAAATTTAATGGTATTCTACTCATCAGAAGATATTAGGAAATGCTGAGAAACTATTTTAGCATATACTACTTTAGTGCCTATTTATAATACCATTTCATATGGTACTTAATCACCTTTCTGCTTTGATAGTTTTAAGAGTTTACTTCAGATCCCGTTATTGACTTTCAAAAACATTGTATTTCCTTCATGACACATAGATACTTTCTAGGATAAAAACTTATAATTTTATAGATATTGGAATATTAGGATATGTTGCATCTGTGATCTTGATTTAAAATTAAGCAGATTTTCTAATTATGGTTGGGCTAAAAAAATTTACCTCATCTACCATATATATTTATCTATTTTCTTTCTACAAGTTGTGGACATCAAATGCTGAAATATGTTTCAATATCTGAATCAGAAGATACAGACTGCCATGGTGGAAAAGCAGGTGAGATTGCAAAAGTCAAACATTTGAGCTCAAGAGTAATTTCTTACAGTGTTTTTCTAGAATGGAAAAATGAGTGAATTGTTTTATAACCTTAAAAAATTGATGATTCAAACTACCAGTAATAGTGAATCAGGTAACTCAGACCTACATTCCCCCTAAGGGCAACTACAAAAGCTGGACAAAGTAACTTTTTAAAAATCTGCCTGAAGCCAGTGAAGAACTAACAAGCGCTTAAAAATTACCAGTATAAGATCTAGAGGAAGATAAAAGTCTTAAGAATGTGAGCCTGGAATTTGGGGCTACAAATAGAGTATATGCTAATTCCAGAGGGGCCAATGATTGATAAGACAAACATATTTTTAAGTGGCTTCATGTAGTAGGGAGACAGAGATTGGAGTTAAAGGCTTGCCTTTGCAGGGATAACTTGGTGAAATCTGAAGTGCTGCACCCTAGGAAAAATGGTAAGTGAGAAATAGAAAGGCCCTTTCAGGGATTACAAGCTCATATCAATCCCTTCACACATTATAAAATTCACCCTTTTAAAATAGGCAATTTAATAGGATTTGTTTGGGTGTTTTAAATAATGTTAAATGGATTACTAAAAAAAGAACAAAGAAGACCATTCTTTCACAAACTCTTCCCCTAAAAAATAGAAGAGGAGGGAAAATTTTGCAACTCATATAGTATTAGACGAATATTACCCTGACATCATAACCAGACAAAAGCATCACAAGAAAAGTACAAACCAGTATTTCTAGTATGTATGGACACAAAAATCCTTAACAAAATGTTAGGAAACTGAATCCAATTTGAATGGACTGAATGTTAAAAAATCACATTGTGGCCAAGTGGTATTTATCTCAGCCATGTAAGGGGTGGCTGAACATTAGGAAATCAGTCATTGTAATTCATAATAAAAGAACAATTCAGAATAAAGAAACAAAACCCACATAGTCTCAATAGATGCAGAAAAAGCACTTGACAAAATCCAACACTCTTTTGTGACAAAAACACTCAAACTACTCAAAGTAGAAGAGAAATTCCTCAACCTGATAAAGATTATTGTAGAAAAACTCACGGTAACATTATTCTTAATGAAGAAAGACTAGTATTTTTCCCTATAGATCAGGAATAAGATAAGAATTTTTGCTCTTAGCACTTCTATTCAACATTGTACCAGAGAGTCTAGCCAGGGAAATGAAAAAGAAAAAAAAAAGCCATCCAGAATTTAAATAAAGAAATTAAAACAGTTCCTAGTCACAAACCATGTGATCATTTGCCTAGAAAAATCCCAAAGAATACACACACTCACACACACCGCTATTGGAACCAATAAGCAAATTTAACAAAATCATAAGGTACAAGATCAGTACACAAAAATCAATTATATTTCTATATGTCAGCAATGAACCATTGTAAAGAATAAGTAGTTGAGATAAACATAACCAAGTTCAAGATTCATACACTGAAAGCTATAAAACATTGTTGAGAGAAGTTAGAGAAAATCTAAATAAATAAGAGGCATTTTATAGTAATGGATTAGAAGACTCAGTATCGTCAACATGTTAATTCTTCCAAATTGTTCTATAAATTCAAGCAATCCTTATCAAATTCCAGCAGGAATTTAGGGGAGGCAGGGTTAGAAATTGACAAGTTGGTTTTAAAATTAATATGGAAATACAAATGACTTTCAGTTTGAAAAAGTATCCCTGCAAATTTGAAAAAGAAAAAAGTTAGAAGACTTTCACTGCTTGATTCAAAGACTTATTATAAAGCCACTATAATGAAGACAATGTGGTAGTGGCACAAAGAAGCCCCTGTTAATCAGTGGAACAGAAGTGAGAGTCCAAAGGGAAATTCTTGAATTTATAGTCAATTCACTGTTGACAAAGTAGTTAAGACAATTCACAAGGGAAAGAATAATTGTTTTTCAACACATGGTTCCAGGACAAATTTTGTGCCAGAAAAAGAACATTGATCCTTATCTCACCACATCTATAAAAAGTAACTCAAAATGGATCATAATCTAAGTGTAAGAACTAAAACCGTAAAACTTCTGAAAGAAAACATATGACATAGTTTCTTTGTGACCTTGGATGAGTAAAGTGTTCTTAGATACCATACCAAAAGCACAATCTATGAAAGAAGAAAAATATGACACTCTGGGCTTCAACAAAATTTAAAGCTTTTGCATTTGAAAAAAATGCTAATAAGAAAATGAAAAGACAAACCTAACACAGAGAAAATGTTTGCAATTATACATCTGATTAAGGACTTATATTCACAATGTATACAAAACTCTTAAAATTCAATAATAATGAGTCAAACTACTAAATTTAAAAGTGCATAAAAATTTTAGCTATTTTGCTGAAATTAGTTTGGAGAAGACAAATGGATATGTAACTAAAACATTTGACAATGTGAAGAAAATGGATCAGTATTTGGAATCACATCCTCTCCCTAGACTTAGCCAGGAAGAAATAGATCTCCTGAACAGACCAATATCAAGCACTGAGATCAAAGATACAATAAAAAAATCTCCCAACAAAAAAATGCCCTGCTCTGGAAGGCTTCACACCAGAATTCTGTCAAACCTTCAAAGAAGAGCTTATTCCCATACTGCAGAAATTATTCCAAAAAATTGAGGAGGAAGGAATCGTCCCCAACACATTCTATGAGGCAAACATCACCCTGATACCAAACCAGGAAAAAAACTCAACTAAAAAGGAGAGCTTCAGACCAATTTCACTAATGAATATAGATGCAAAAATTCTCAATAAAATCCTAGCTGATAGACGGCAGCTTCTGATCAAAAAAGTCATACATCATGATCAAGTAGGTTTCATCCCAGGGATGCAAGGCTGGTTTAACATACGCAAGTCCATAAACGTTATTCACCATATCAACAGAGGCAAAAACAAAGACCATATGATCCTGTCAAAACATGCAGAAAGAACATTTGATAAAATCCAGCATCCTTTTCTAATTATAACACTGGAGAATATAGGCGTTGGCAACACATTTCTTAAACTGATCGAAGCCATCTACGACAAACTCAGAGCTAATATTTTACTAAATGGAGCTAAGCTGAAAGCTTTTCCACTTAGAACTGGAACCAGATAAAGTTATCCTTTATCACCACTACTATTCAACGTAGTGCTAGAAGTTCTAACCAATACAATCAGGCACAAGAAGGAAATAAAGGGCATCCAAATGGGTGCAGAGGTAATCAAACTCTCCCTCTTTGCAGACGATATGATCGTATACTTAGAAAACCCCAAAGACTCAACCACAAGACTCCTAGAAGTGATCAAAAAGTACAGTAATGTCTCAGTATTGTATTACAGTACTTTATTGCAAAAAATACAGTAATGACATTGATTTTATATAGCATTTTCACTAGCCTTTGTAAACGCCAACAGCAGCCAAGATGAGAAGCATCTTATAGAGAAGATTATATAAAGATCTAATCTCCTTCCCAGTAGCTTCAAAGACAATAAAATACCTAGGGAATATACCTAACAAAAGAGGTGAAGGACCTCTATAAAGAAAATTATGAAACCCTAAGAGAAGAAATAGCAGAAGATATTAACAAATGGAAGAACATACCATGCTGATGTCTGGAAAGAATCAACATTATTAGTATGTTTATACTTCCCAAAGCAATTTATAGATTCAATGCCATCCCTATTAAAATACCAACATCATACTTTCCAGACTTGGAAAAAATAATTCTTCTTTTTGTATGGAACTGGAAAAACCTCATATAGTTTTGGCAATTCTTAGTAATAAAAATAAAGCCAGGGGCATCAGCCTATCAGACTTTAGGCTGTACTACAAGGCCATAGTGATCAAAACAGCATAGTATTGGCACAAAAATAGAGACATAGACATCTGG
Organism: Perodicticus potto; assembly: GCA_963574655.1. Classification (NCBI taxonomy): domain Eukaryota; kingdom Metazoa; phylum Chordata; class Mammalia; order Primates; family Lorisidae; genus Perodicticus; species Perodicticus potto. The sequence goes on along the minus strand of CAUYRH010122374.1, from coordinate 57,182 downwards.
AACCGAATAGAAAACCAGGGAATGAAACTAACATCTTACAGCCATCTAATCTTTGATAAACTAAATAAGTACATACACTGGGGGAAATAATCCCTATTCAATAAATGGTGCTGGGAGAACTGGATATCCACAAGTAAAAGACTAAAACTGGACCCACACCTTTCTCCAGAAAAATTAATTCAAGATGGATAAAAGACCTAAATTTAAGGCATGAAATGATAAAAATCCTCAGAGAAAGCATGGGAAAAACACTTTAAGATATCGGCCTGGGGAAAGACTTTATGAAGAAGACTTCATGGCAATTGCAAAAAATAAATAGATGGGACTTAATTAAACTGAAAGCTTCTATACAGCTAAGTAGACAACAACCAAAGCAAATAGACAACCTACACAGTGGGAAAGGATATTTGCATATTTTGAATTGGACAAGAGCCTGATAACTAGTATTTACAGAGAACTCAAATTAATCCACATAAAAAATGCCAACAATCCCTTTTATCACTGGGCAAGAGAGATGACTAGAACCTTCTCTAAAGAAGACAGACAAATGGCTAATAAACATATGAAAAAATGCTCATCATCCCTAATTATTAGAGAAATGCAAATCAAAACTACCCTGAGATATCATCTAACCCCAGCAAGAATGGCCCACATCACAAAATCTCAAAACTGTAAGTGCTGGCATGGATGTGGAGAGAAGGGAACACTGGTGGTGGGACTGCAACCTAATACAACCTTTTTGGAAGGAAATATGGAGAACTCAAACTTGACCTCCTATTTGATCCTGCAATCCCATTACTAGGCATCTACCCAGAGGGGAAAAAATTCTTTTACCATAAAGACACTTGCATTAGACTGTTTATTGCAGCTCAATTTACAATCACCAAAATGTGGAAACAGCCTAAATGTCCATCAACCCAGGAATGGATTAGTAAGCTATGGTATGTGTATACCATGGAATACTGTTCAGCCATCAAAAAAGATGGAGACTTTACATCTTTTGTATTAACCTGGATGGAAGTGGAACACATTGTTCTTAGTAAAGCATCACAAGAATGGAGAAGCAAGAAGCCTATGTACTCAATTCTAAAGTGAAGACAATTAATGATCTAGTACACGGTGGGAGGTAGGGGAAGGGGAATGCAGAGGGAAGGGGAGTGGGGGTCACAGTGTGTGACACACCTTTTGGGGACGGGGCACAATTATAAGAGGGGCTTTGCCTAACAAATGCAATCAGTGTAACCTGGTTCTTTGTCTCCTCAATGAATCCCCAACAATTAAAAAAAAAAATTCAATAATAATGAGTCAAACTACTAAATTTAAAAATGCACAAAAAATTTAAATATTTTGCTGAAATTAGTTTGGAGAAGTCAAATGGATAGGTAACTAAAACATGAATGGATGCTAAACATCATTAGTCATTAAGGAAATGCAAATTAATACACGTAATACAGTGAAATAACTATTATAATCAAAAGACAGTCAATCCAACAGTACTAAATGTTGGCAAGGATGCAGAGAAATTGAGACCCTTGTGCCCTGCTGATGGGAATGCAAAATGGTATAGCTACTTTGGGAAAAAAATTGGCAGTGTTTTGAAAGTTAATTTCTGGAAATATAAATTTACTGTGTGATCCCACAATACCTAAGAGAAAACAAATGAACTTCATTATTCTAAGTAAAAAAAGCTAGACTAAAAAGATTATTTATTATATGATTACATTAATATGAAATTCTTGAAAGACAAATTTATAAAGAAGGTAATCAGGATACTGTTGTTTAAGGTGAGAATAGAGGTTAACCATAAATAGTCATAGGGAACATTTTGGGGTGATGAGAATCTTTAAAACTGGATTGTCATGATTGTTGCATAACCGTAAATTTACTAAAATTGTAATTGGTTGAAAGTGTTCCCCCCAAATTCATGTCCTAATCCTATCCCACAATGTGACAGTATTAGGAGATGGGGCCTTTCAGAGGTAATTAGGTCACAAAGGCGGAGCCCTCACGGATGGGAGGGATTAGTTTCCTTATAAAAGGGACTCCAGAAAGCTCTCTAGCTTTCTTTTCCACAATGTGAGGCTACAATTGGAACCTGGTAGTATGCAACCTGGAAGAAGGCTCTTACAGAATTTGACCATGCTGGCACCATGATCTCAGACTTCCAGCCTCTAAAACTAAGAAATAAATTTCTATTTTTTATAAGCCACACTAGTCTATAATGTTCTGTTATAGCAGCACACACTGAGGCAATTTACAGTGGCTACATTTTAATGGTATGTAAGTATACTCAGTAAAGCTTTTAAAAAGAATAACAGTTTATTAAGTCTCATAGTTCTGTGGATTGTTTGGTCTGAGCTGGGAGATTCTCACTTAGGACTTTACTATAATTACGGTCAGTTATTGGCCAGGGCTACCATCATCTGAAGACTTGATTGGGCTGTATTTCCAGGATGCATTCATTACTCGTGTGCCTGTTAGCTATTACCTAATCTATCTAAATGTGGCCCTTCTGTTGCCCTCTTCTAATTGGCTATATTCCTCAAGAAGTGGGAGCTGACAGTCCAATTAATAGCTCAATGCAGAACAAAGTGTCAATTCTGTTTATCACAGAAGTCATGAAGCCTGTTGACATGCCAGAGAGCTGGTTAATAAAGGTGCTGTCTTGGTGGAGGAGTGATAAGAATTCATTAAGAAAAGAAGTGCAGGGTAAGAGATAGTGTTGCAGACATCTTTGGAAAAGAAATGCTACATTTATCTCAACTATTTTTGTTATTATCCCTAAGACATAATTATTAGGAATTCATATCATTAAAGAATAAATTAAATTATGTAATATACCTCAAATGTCAACAATTTTTAGATTAATTGCTCTTTTAAAATATCATTGTATTTATTGCCTTAACTTATACAGAGAACTTGAATATTCTAAATTTCATTACTTAAATGTTTTTTATTTGGAAAAATTATGTTTTCCAACAATAATGCTTCCTGATTATCATCAATTAATGATTTTTGGTATATTCAGTTTAGTAGGTTCAGATTTAACTAGCATTTACTGATAACCTATTATGTGTAACATCCAACAATATGGGTATTATTATTCACATTATACTAGAAGAAAAAGTTTGCCATTACTAAGTGCAAAAATCGAGATTTGAACCTGGTTCACCTGAAACTCAACCCAATGATAACTCTTTTTTTTTTTTTTCTTTTAATTGAGACTGAGTCTCACTTTGTCACCCTTGGTAGAGTGCTATGGCATCATAGCTCACAGCAACCTCAAATTCTTGGGCTCAAGTGATCCTCTTGCTTCAACCTCCCAAGTAGCTGAATATTTAAAACTAGATTGTGATGATTGTTGTCTGTAATGTTCAGTTGTGTGAATGTATACACAATTTATTTACTACTTACAGATTTTGGGAAAGTTCCCTATTTAGGGTGTTACAAATAGAACAAATATGAACATTTATTAACATGTGAATGAATACTATTTATCTGCCACTACTGTGCCCCTTTTTCATGTAATTTGAGAAAAAGAATATTATTAATCACACTGAAAGATAAATAACTTATAATTCATAATATTGTGGTTTAAGTTTTGCATGTAGCTTAATCTCATTCATTTAAGATTATGAATTTTAGAGTTTTTGTATATAAAGCTCAGTGATGTTGGAAATTGTTTACATCGAATTGGTAAGAAAGTTTCTATTAACAGGGGCTAACTTTTTCTGTTTCTTACCTTTGAAAAGAATATCCACTCCTCTTTCATCCATGAGTAGATATGTAAGATGAGTCTAAGATGTGAAATGTTTGTGTTGCCTAAGCAAAATGAACCAGAAAGATACAACTTACTGGTGTCATTAAGTGATTTAGATTGAACTCAATTATGCTGTTACTAATATTCTGTTCACTTTATCAGAATGTTTTTAACATATAGCAATTTTTCTTATAGAGCTGTACACATAGGGCAATTCCTATTTATTACTATATATATTTTTTTGAAAGGTGAAGAAGAAAACATTTTCTCAAAAGAATCATTCAACCCTATGGAAACTCAACAAGAAGAGGAAACAGGGAAGAAAGACTGCAGAAAATTATTTTTAGAAGGTGATAATCACCTAAGAGAAGAGGCAGAGAATGAACAGCAACCAAATGTAAAAGATAAACTTTCAATATGATTATGTTAAGGTGAAATTTAAAATTAGTTAGTACTGGTTTCATTATTTTTGCCCAGAAAGATTTTTAATGTAATAGTTAAAAATTTTTTAACTGAAGTATCACTGTAACTGAAATATTGCTTGGGTTTTAAATAATACTTTAATTATAAGATCAACAAACAGCACCCATTTTTAAATGAATACTTTTCTTTTGGTTTTAATAGTAGATGTATTATTTTCTATTCTCTCTCTCTCTCTCTCTCTTTTTTTTTTTTTTTTTTTTTAAGACAAGAGTCTTGTTCTGTCTCCTCAGCTAGAGTGCCATGGCCTCAGCTTAGCTTAGAGCAACCTCAAACTCCTGGGCTCAAGCGATCCTCCTGCTTCAGCCTCCTGAGGAGCTGAGACTACAGGCTCCCACCACTGATATTTCTATTTTTAGTAGAGACAGGATCTTACTCTTGGTTGGGTTTGTCTTGAACTCCTGAGCTTAAGGAATCCTCCCACATCAGCTTTCCAGAGTGCTAGGATACAGACGTGAACTACCACACCCAGCCTATTAATTTCTATTCTGATAGTTTCCTAATTGTATATTTTAAATTATAGGAAACATGTTCATTGTCATTAAAAACAAGGAAAATAATCTGTTTATAATAGTGTTTTTTTCCTTAAAGTTCAAATTTTAAGCTTTTAGGAAAAAAACACCCATGCATTTATTTTTATTTACTTATTTAATTTTTGAGACAGAATCTCACTTTGTCACCCTCAGTAGAGTGCTGGGGCATCACAGCTCATAGCAACCTCAAACTCTTGGGCTTAAGTGATTCTCTTGCCTCAGTCTCCCAAGTAGCCGGGACTACAGGCACTTGCCACAGTGCCCAGCTATTTTTAGAGAAGAGGTCTCTCTCTGGCTCAGGCTGGTCTCCAATCTGTGAGCTCAGGCTATCTGCCTGCCTCGGCCTCCCAGAGTGGTAGGATTCCATGCATTTATTTTGGGAAGTTGTCTTGGTCATAAATGCCACTGTAAGGATCTAAGTTTTTCTCTGTTACACTTTCTTATCTGTAATTTCAAAGAGGAAAATAATGGGTTTTAGATTTGTGTAGTGATTTATAAATAAAACATTTTTATAAAAGTATTGTCAGAAGGTTAATGTCTTCTTATGCCCAGGAGACATGTTTATGGTTGTCTGAAAATTGCCTTCTACAAAGAGAAGAAGTAGAAGTACAGATAAGAGTATATTTGAAAATAACCAAAAAAAAGTACTGACCTTTTCAAAATGTTTAATTGTAAGTGTTCGCATTTAGATTTGGATTTAACAATATTTATAAAAGGTAAAGTTGTTGGTATTGTCTTCCTGTATGTGCAGAATGAACAGGAACTATCAGTGGACCAGATTTTAGTAGAAGATTACGATTCATTAATAGAAAAGATGAGCAACTGGAATTTTCAAATTTTTGAACTTGTAGAAAGGATGGGAGAAAAATCAGGAAGGATTCTCAGTCAGGTTTGTTTCAAATCTCTAGTTTTTTACTAAAAATTAATTTTTTCTTAAGTCTTTATAAAAACAAAATCTAAATATTATAATACTATTATAGGTACTTGTTGAATTATGGCATTGTTCATTGAATTATTTATTTTTTCATAAAAACTCAAATAAATATTAAAAATTATATATTGCACATAATATATAGATTATACAATTACATATAGAAAATTATACAATTAGTATACATATATAGATTATACAATTACATATATAAGTGAAAAGTAATTTATTTGAGCATATTAATGGAATTTAATTTAGGCTACTGAAGTAATAAAGATTTACATATTCTTGAATCTTGAGGTGTAAAAGGACATGAAAATGATCAAGTTCTAACAACTAAAATTCAAGCTTCATTTTTTTCACTTGCCTACACTTTACCCAAGGGCAAATGATTTATTACATGCTAGAATATGGAAATATGCTTCCATTTTACCACCCAGACTCAAGTATTCATCTGATACATCTGTATAACAGCATTTTAGGTTATCCTTCCCAAAATATCATTAATCATTTTAATGTCTTATTTACAAAATGCAAAAACATAAGGATAAATTATGTAGAAGACATGTAAGTTCATCTCATTGAAGTCCTTAAGGACAAAAATGTAAGAAATATGATACTCTTCTGACATTTTTTTAACACCTAAGACTAGAATAGAATTCACATGCAGTAAACTGTGAATAAATATCTAAAGATCAAAATGTAAAAATTTAAAAGTTGAGACATAATATTTGATAAGCTGTTCTTGATTTTCAGGGACTTTAGAGTGATGTTCTTCCTTTCTTATTTTTTGGAAAGAATTAATTGTAGGGAAGTTTGTTTGTTTTGAGACAGAGCCTAACTCTATTGCTCAGGTTGGAGTGCTATGGCATCATCATAGCTCTCAGCAACCTCAAACTCTTTGGCTCAAGCGATCCTCCTGCCACAGCCTCCCGAGTGGCTGGGAGTACAGGCGCGCACCAAGACTTGGCTAATTTTTTTATTTTTTAGTAGAGACAGGGTCTTGCTCTTGCTCAGGCTGGTCTTGAACTCCTGACCTCAACCAATCCACCTGCCTTGGCCTCCCAGAGTGCTAGGATTACAGATATGAGCCACTGTGCCTGGTCTGTAGGGAAGTTTATAATGAATTATTAACTCTAAGACATACATATTATTAACATTTCCTAAATGCAAATCACAAAAACATTATACTCAACCTGATTTTTAAAATGATTTTATTTTGACATTCAGGTCATGTATGCCTTATTTCAAGACACTGGCTTATTGGAAATATTTAAAATTCCCACTCAACAGTTTATGAACTATTTTTGTGCATTAGAAGATGGCTATCGAGACATTCCTTGTAAGTATTAGTATCTTATTACTTAAGTACAAACGATACTGGTTTAGAAACTTCTTATTATCTTTTTCTTTAGATGGTCTCTGAAATACTTTTAAAACTACATGTTTGAAAAAATTCACTTAATGATTTAAAGGAAAAATATATATCATATTAGTTAGAGTTAACTGACTGCTATTAACGTTTTAGTGAATTTTCTCCAAGATTTTGTTCTTATACAAATTTAATTTTTGTAAAGAGGATTATAATATTGATACATATTTATAATCTGCTTTTCACCTCATTTATATAGTATACATATTTCTACGTTAATAGTTATTTGTCTCATGTTTTTAAATGTTTGGTAATGTTAAGTCCATCAAAAGATTCAGAAAATTCTTCACTTTAAAATGTTTAAAATTTATCCATAGAATTTTCATTTTAACTGCATCTGATTTAAGGAATAATTTTTAATGGCTATTTGATTTTATTATTGACTCTGATTTGAATTTCATATTAGGAAAAGATACTGCTTACTTTATGTATAGTCTTCCTCAATATGGACACAATATTTAGGAAATCATTGATACATGTATAAATATTTCTGTTGTCTAAAAATTGTTAAACTATTCTTACATTGGAATAACTCATTAATAATGTTTAATAATTTAAGGTGAGTTATACATACATATATACATATTATGGTTTCCACTTATAAATTGTACATTTCCAAAAATGGTTGATTTTTTTTTTTTTTTTTGCAGTTTTTGACTGGGGACAGGTTTGAACCCACCACCTCCGGTATATGGGGCCGTGACCTATTCCTTTGAGCCACAGGCACCGCCCAAATGGTTGAATTTTTAAATGGAATATAGGGACACTTTAAGATGTAATTTAAGGGAAGCAGAAAAGGAAGAAAGGTGTTGGTTTCAATTAGGATATATTAGTTAAGAAAACATCTCTGGATCTAAGTTTTCAAAACATTAGTTTACAAATTTTTAAATGCTAATATTAATAGTACTACTCCAAAGGCAGTGCTAATAATATAATTCATATAAAGCACATATCAGAATTCATGGCTCATAGTATATTGTCAATAAAAGGTGGTGATTGTATTAGTAATAATTAAGCTCCTAGTGGATTTACATTATGTCATGTCTCAAAAGCCTGAACACTCAGTATTGTGTTATCTACTAATATTATCTTGTAGTTATTCATTAAATATTTGTTAAAATGTTGAAATTTTTCTTTGAGTCTAACTCTGTCAGTGGTCTCTCTTCTAAGCTATACAGATTTTTTTTTGAGACAGAGTCTCACTTTGTTTCCCTTGATAGAGTGCTGTGGCATCACAGTTCATGGCAACCTCAAACTCTTGGACTCAAGTGAGCCTCTTGCCTTAGCCGCCCTATTTGCTGGGATTACAGGCACCCACTACTATGCCCAGCTAGTTTTTCTATTTTTAGTAGAGATGGGGTCTCACTCTTGCTCAGGTTGCACTTGAACTCTTGAGCTCAAGTAATCCACCCACCTCAGCTTCCCAAAGGCTAGGATTATAAGCATGAACCGCCATACCTGACTAACATGTTGAATTTTTATTGGATATCTGCTGTGACTATAATCATTAGATTCACACAGGTTGTCTTATTTAATCTGTTGGAAAGGTTGTATTTTGTACCTTTTATAGGTGAGAAGTAAACTCAGAAAAATCTTTCCCAACATCATAAAACTAGGTACCAAAGCTGGGTTTCAGTTCTAGGTCAGTCTGACTATACTCTTTGTACTATGTCACATTGCCTTTTTAATATAATAGAATTTCACTAAATCATTGTTTTACTGACTATATGCTATGTGTCAGATACTGTTGTAGGTGTTTTCACATATCATTTATCATTTAATTCTTATAGCAGATCAGAAACATAGCTATTTCTTATCTGTTTTTTTCTTTTGGGCAAAAGTATATGTGTCCACAATTTGTTAACTCTTTTATGTGCGTACATGGATCCCAGTAATGCACATACTACATGATATTTTTTGAAACCACCGAATAGCAATCTTAAGAATATTTTCCAATGCTTTTCAATATCCTTGGTTACTCTGGGTTTTCTTTGGACCTTTGACTATGTTTCCATAGTACATACAGTATGTGTGAAAGTTTTTACAAGAGAACTTTTAACACATCAAGACACTTTAAAAATGAAACAAAGTACAGTTATGCAAAATTATTCTAAGTTATACATTTTATGTATGAGGACATATAGTATAACTAGAAAATTCTTAAAAATGTCTATGTCAAGCCTAGAAAAATGACCCTTTTTATAAAACATTTTTGTGACTTTAGATCACAATCGTGTACATGCCACAGATGTTCTACATGCAGTTTGGTATCTGACAACTCGCCCAATTCCTGGCTTACAGCACATCCACAGTGATCATGAAAAAGAAAGTGAAACAGGTACTTTTGTTAAAAATCTCTTTTAATTATTTGGTTAGGAATAATAAATTAAACTCTTATTTTATTACCTCTGATTTAAAATTTTTTTTCATTAAGTAACCTTTGGTACATACAAAAGATTGTGTAATTTTGATGAATAATAATGACATGAAAAATTTTAGCCCTCATTAGTTACTCATCTTAATACTTCTGAATCTATCATATTTCTTTCCCTGTCCCATTCTGTTGTTTTCCCCTCTGATGTAGCCACTGTTCTGAATATTATGATAATCATTCCTTTGCTTTTCTTTTTTATCTTCAGTTTACTTTTTGTTTTAAGTGTGTGCTGTATATTTAAAGTATGTATAACATTCCCAAACCACAGGGAACATGTTTAAATCTTCACATACATGTTTAAATGGTGATAAAAAATTATTTATAAACATTAAAATTTTGCTTCCAAAAAAGCTAATAATTTTCAGGGTAGGAAGAAAGAAAAAAACAAAGAACAAACTAACCATATTCCTCTTTATAAATATAATTCTTTATCCAAATACAATGAATTATAATATTTCACAGTTCTCTTATTCTAGCTTATAAAATGATAGAAGGAATACTCTAATAAGAGATGTGTGTCAGGATAGACTTTGCTCAATTTCCAATACCTGAGAAATAATATTATCATACTTAACAGTGTAAATGTTAATAGCTTTAATCATTACATAAGATTTTGGTAATTCACTATTAAAGTACTGTCAATATTTAATGGATTTGCTTTATGGCACTGGTTCATGTTTGCCTGCATCTGTATTTATTCTTTTTAGTTCCCTTTATTCTTTTCAGCTGTTCTGTGATTCTATCGGAGAACATTTATTTTTTCAGATTTTTTTATTTGTGTATGTATTAATTTTGTCTTAGAATATTATTATATTTCAGCATATTTGATATCATCTGACTTTCATAGTTTCTGTTGAGAAGTCAGCAGTAGGTCTTATTGAGAAATATAATGTGTAAATATAGTATGTTCCTTTTCACTTTGCTATTGGTTTGTAGCCTCTTACCTACGATGTACTCAGGCAATTTTTTTGGTATTAATCCTGCTTGGCTTTAAGTGAACTTTTTAAATATGTTGATTAATTTTTTATTGGTTTCTATCAGGCTCTTCAAAATTCTTCCAGCCTCTGTCCATTGCCAATTACAAAGCTACATCCACATTTTTAGGTATTTGTTACAACAGTAACTCTCTTGTAGGTAACAAAATCTGTACTAGTTTCCTATTGCTGCTGTAACAAATTACTGCAAATTTAATAACTTAAAACATCAAAAATTTATTATCTTATAATTGTGCATGTCAGAAGTCCAAAATAGATTTCACGTGGCTGAGGTCAAGATGTAAGTGAACCGTTCTTCCCCTAGACGCTCTAGAGGAGAATCCATTTCATTACCTCCTGTAGCTTCTAAAAGCCACCTGCATTCCTTGGCTCCTGGCTCTTTCTTCAAATATAACAGCTTAACATCTTCAAGTCTCTTTCTGACCCACATCTTTTTTGATCCTTCCAAGGAACTAGCAAAAATTCGTCCAGCTGCAACCTTGGCTTTCTGTCAAGAGTACACTTTCCTAATCTCCTAATTTTAGTTTCTTTTGCAGTCTGGATAGGCTGAAAATTTCCCAAATCATCAAGTCCTGATTCCTCTTTGCTTAGCAGTTCTACCCTAATCTTTCTTTTTCCTCCCATTTTATTATAAGCTGTAAGAAACCAGTCTACAACTTCAATACTTTACTCGGAAATTTTCTCCATTAAATATCTAAGTTCATCATTTATAAGTTTGTGTTTCACATAACTGCAACACGTAATTCACCTAAGCTTTCTGCTAAAATATAACAAGGATTCCCTTTCCTGTAGTTTCAATAATACATTCCTCATTTTCTTCTGTGCAGTCCATAGCAGCACCCTTATTGGCCATATTTCTGTTAAGCACAGTATTCTGACGTGATATATGTTTTCTCTCTCATGTTTGTCATTTCCCTCTGAGTTTTGTTAGCAGGGTTAATGAATTCTCAAATACAATGTTATGGAATCAAGTATCTGTAGAAAATAATGCTTTGGGAAACCAAGTAGCTATTTCAAGGGGGGAAAAATACTGCCAAGACTATGGGATGTGCTGGCTTATTCTGACTGCAATGGAGAACTAGTAGAAAAGAAATGATAAGTTGTACTACTACTATTTTACTACTATAAAAAATAAAAATTCTGGCTTGGCACCCATAGCCCAGTGAGTAGAGCGCTGGCCATATACATCGAGGCTGGCAGGTTCAAGCCCAGCCCGGGCCTGCTAAAACAACAATGACAACTGCAACCAAAAAATACCTGGGCGGGTGGCTCCCTACTACTCAGGAGGCTGAGGCAAGAGAATCACTTAAGCCCAAGAGTTTGAGGTTGCTGTGAGTTGTGGCACCATGGCACTCTACTGAGGGTGACATAGTGAGATTCTGTCTCAAAAACAATAAAATTCTTTTTATAGTAGTAGAAACATACCTTATGAAAGATAAAATCTAACATCTAATTCTGAAGTTGCCTGAAATACAGGGCAAATCAAGCTCATGGCCTCACTAGGCCTATTGTGTTAGGATTAAGGTATTGATTGGGAGAGAAAGGACCTTGAGAATTGGAATGAGATTATTTAGATAGATTTTAATGATTCTGATTATCCTGAAACCCCCAAATCCCACTGACACCGACCCCTGACCCCATCTGGGAAATAGTCATTTCTCCTTGTGCTGATTCCTTGAAGATCCTGTAATGACTTCACCTGAAATTCCTGATATAAGGAAATGGTAATTCACCTCTAAATCCCCCAATCCCACTGCTTTTCATTTCCTTGAAGTCTAAAATTAAACTCAAATCCTGGCAGATCTCCATGGAATAAATACTAAGTCTGAACAACAGAATAATTTGCTAATTAATATTAATAGAAACCTGGAGAATATTTGCGGGAATGGATTTAAGGATGGTAGACTAGGGAGAAAGAAAGGTAAGGGTGGGTCATTTTGAATTTATTCATACAGGTACAGATTTTGGATTTGTCACCCTCCATAATTGCGTGCGTTGGTTCATTAAAATACATTTCTCTCCCTGTCTCTTCTCTCTCTCTTTGTCTCTGATACCCCCCACCCAACACACACACACACACACAATCATCTTGGTTTTGTTTCTCTAGAGAATCCTAATATACTTACCAAAGACCATTCACTTTGGGGGAGGCACTCAACCAAGTGGACAAAATGACCTCTTCTTTCGATATCTCTCAGTTGTATTCCCTATTTTTTCCATTCCTCATTCAATGGATTTATGATTACTGTAGCTAAGATAGCAAGAAAAGAAAGTATGAATAGGCTCAACACTATAGGCATTTTCTCACTAAGGCTCACCTGGCTCAGGCATCTTCTGAGTGCCTAACTTGCCAATATAAGTGACCAGTGGTAAACCCTTGATACAGCACCATTTCCTGGTAAAACATCCAGCCATTTGGTGGATACCCCTCCTGTAGGAAAGAGACAGCTTTTGTTCTTACTTAATCTGGATATGGATTTATCTTCACTATCTACAGTGCTTCTCCATTGCCATCTATGAATTTACCTAATGTCCTATTTACCATCAGGTTATTATATGCAGTATTGTGTCTGATCAAGAATCTCATTTTACTGCAAAAAAAATTGTGGCAGTGGATTTATGCTCACATAATTTACTGATCTCACCATGAATTTTATTACTTCACAGCAGGCCTGAGAGAATGATGGTATGACGTATCAGAAACTCAGATGGGGGTCCTGCTACATGTAAACATTTTGTGGAGCTAGGATATTCTCCCTCAAGATGTGGTTTACTCATTGCACCCGTGATAAATGTATGGTACAATTTCCCTTATGCCCAGAATACACAAAACTATGGAAACAGGAAAATAGGAGTTATGGCTTCTCTCACAGTTAACTTCAAATGATTAACTTAGAAAATTTTTGCTTGCAAAAAAAAAATAATTTTCAAAATAATTGAAATGCTTCCAACAGAGGATCCGGAAGAGGGTTACATTGGACAGGGAACTGAGACTGACATCTGGCCACTTGGTGTTCTTCGTGCCTTTGAACCAATAGACATGGAAGGGAGATTATGTACTATCTCAGGTGATTGACGCTGTCCAGTTCTTAATATCAAGAGGAAAGAAGGTTCCTACTACATGTGAGAAGTTGTATGTCAGGAGCCCAGGTGACTGTCTGGACCTCTTGCTACTTTCATGTCCGGTGGAAAAATAATGGAAAGCTAGAGCAATCTAGCATTATAAGTCACTAGTAGTGCAGACTCTTTTTCTTTTATATAAGAGACAGGCTCAAACAATCTCCTGCTTTGGCCTTCCAAAGTGCTGGGATTATAGATATGAGCCACAAGCTCAGTTAAAGTGTATTTTATTGTTTTTGATGATATTCTAAATGGAATTGTTCCCATAGATTCATGTTTTGGTTGTTTGTTGCTAGTGTGTAGAAATACAATTTTTTTTTCATATTAATCTAATTCCTGCAACCTTGATGGTCTAATTAATTAGTTCTAATGATTGTTTCAGTGGGTTTCCTAGGATTTTCTATATAAAGAAAGATCATGCCTTCTGCACATAAAGATAGTTTGCATTTTCCTTTCCAATTTTGATGTTTTTTAGTAAGGCCTCCTTTGAAATGAGTTAGTGAATTAAAAGAGTCACCATTTTCTGAAAGGAGGCAAATAAATGAGATTCCCAATAATTATGTTTAATTGCCCTTGCCAACTATGTTCTTCTTCATACCATTAATTTTTTGTTAAGCATATATAAACTAATGTATTAAGATTCTAATATGCTAATTTTAAGTAATTATTGAGTTTAAAAGAATATCTTTCACCATTTTAAATTTTGTTTGTGTATTTTCAAATTGTAGCAGAAATCCAGAATTCATGTAACATAGTAAAAAATTCAAATTATTGAGTCTGATATTGACAAAGTCTTTTTATTAGAAATTTGATTGCTTATGTATGTCTATATTCATGCGTTCAATTGTTTCATTTTATTTTTCATGATTATTTAAGAAATAGCTCTAAGCCAGGTACAGTGGTACATATCTCTGCTACTTGGGAGGCTGAAGATGGAGGGTCACTTGAGACCAGGAGTTCAAGGCTGTGGTGCACTAAAATGATTGTGACTGTGATTACTCATTGAACTCGAGCCTGGGCAACATAGTGAGAATTCACCTTTAAAAATAATAAATAAATAAATAAGTTTTTAAAATGGCTCTAATGTGGGTTATTCTAAAACTTAATTTAGGTACAAATGTAAATAGCATGAAAATTATGAGATATCTTTGTAATTGTACTAGTGTATTAAAGTCATTACATTAAAAATGGCAAATATTGAGTCAACTAAATTAGGGTTAAAAAAATCATTTTGAACTTTGACAAGATAGAACATTACTTCCAGGTTCCACTGGTGAATACAACCAGGGAAATTTTTTATCCCTAATGTCTTTGTGATTTTATGTGCTCTCTGTTCTTTCTTTCTTTCTTTGTTTTTCCTCCCTCTTTGTTTCTTTTTTCCTCTTAATGCTTTCTTAAAATCCTTTTAGCAAAAATAGCAAAATGGTCATCTGGATAAATTAAGCCATCAAAATATAATAAAAAGAGAAATAAATGGTAAATTTTTAAGACAACAAAAGCACATTGTGGATTAGTGAACATATTATTTGGAACAAGAGGATAGAGTTATGTTGATTGACACGTTCTCCAGTTTTCCAGGCCTTTTCATTTCCCATGGCTTTTTATTCCATTATATGTTTTATAAAGAGTTTCAATGGAAGGAAAAAGAAGGGGGAAAGGAGTTTTAGTCAGGGCTTCAAATGAAATTTAATCTTTCTGGATATGAAAGCATCTATATTGGAAAGCTTTGTTTTTTGTTTTTTGTTTTTTTTGAAAGCTTAGTTTGTTAATACCCTTGATTCTTAAATCTCTGTACTGGTTTCATAAAATTTTATTCTCTAGATTGTGATTGCTTTATTCTGTTACATCCTATACCCTAACATTTATATCTAGCCCTTTAATAACAAATGTTTAATAATAAGAGTCTTTTAAAATTCTTAATAGCCTGAGTTAACAGTTAAACTAGAACAAGAATCCTATCCTCTCTTGTAAAGTAAGCAACTTTGGGGTCATATTTAAACCCTTCTTCTCTGTATTAGCATCCATATTGGTAATAATATACTCTTTTAAGTTCATAGAGTTTATTTCTTAGTTAAGTCAACAAATAAGATAATCATACTATCTATTGGAAATTGTCTCTTTAGCGTAATTGTATGCTAATGCTGGTTTATTTTGCTATTTATTATTCTTCAGATTCAGATGGTAGAATTAACCCTGGGAAAATTGCTTTTATTTCTTCGAAGAGCTGCTCTGTTCCAGATGAGAGTTATGGCTGCCTGTCTTCAAACATTCCTGCATTAGAATTGATGGCTCTGTATGTGGCAGCTGCCATGCATGATTATGATCACCCAGGGCGGACAAATGCATTTCTAGTGGCTACAAATGCTCCTCAGGTAGGAAATACTTTTTCAGAAAATTTAAAGGATAAATCTGAAATTTTACAACTATGCTGCATATCTATTTATAAATCACTCTTCACTTGAATCATATGGCCATTCCAACTGAGTTTAAGACTCCAGATTTTAATTAATTGGTTAATAACAGATGGTACTGACACAGAATATTCTGGGAAATTAGGGGAAAAATCACTTTCAACTAGAAAATAGTAAATAGTTCTTGAAATAGTTCATTGTTTTGTGAAATTCTGGAGTACTTACTGTCAATATTTCTGTCTTTGATTAAATTGACAAAACTCTTGACTGTATCTAAAATTTATATTCCTTCTGCTTAGGTCATTTTTATGACGAAAAGCTATAATTGTTAAGGGAAACTATTAATCTTTCTGCTGTTCTCTGTATTCCACTAAGATTAGCTTTAATATCCAGACCCTAAAGCTCTTAGTTTTTAACATATTAATATATGTAAAAATTCTTCCGGTATAAATAATATGATTTTATATCCAGTACAGCTGATAAGTTTTAAAATTTCTTTGGAGTTACAATTTGCATAAAGAAGTAGGAGTCCCAAAAAAAATGGATACTATAATTGCAATTGCTTTAAACATTAAGACCTTGAAGTGAATACATTGTTTTAAATAGAATTTAGTGTGGTTGTGGGTTAAATAGAATTTAATATTGTAGTGGGGGTATTCAAGGGATTCCCAAAATGTCATTTGTGTGTTTCTAACCCCATACCTTACAAAGAGAGGTACTCAATAATTGTTGCCAAATTCATCTGACCTTTTCACTTGACCATTCATTCTCTGCTTAAACTTCAGTAGCCATTTTCTGTGTTTCTTTTCCACCTTTTATCTCTTTTATACAATCTAACTTTTTAAATATAGGAGATAAATTCTCTTGAATCTCAAGCATGTGTTTGGGAAGGAGGGAGAATGTAGGGAGGTAGGTATATGTATATGTACATGTTTGTATAATATTGTATGTACATGGGTTGAAAGGCCCATGTGATTCATTTCTTCAGTGAGACTATATTAATAGTTCATGATTTCTGCATGTAGCTTTCTGACGAATTTAAATCTAGTTATAATATTTGCTCATTTTCTGAGTATTGTTTTGGGAGAAACAGCCCCCCAGAGGAACACATATTTCCCCATTTGCAGTACCATTCTGCGAGAATCACATGTCCATTCTTTCTAACTCAACACATCATAATCTGTGAAAATCTTAGTCTTTGTTGAATTGTAGACTGAGGAGCAGTAGCACAGTGGAAAAAAGCACTGGACATGAGATCAAGATTCCTGTGTTTGATTTCTGTTGCCCACTTATTACCTATGTGACCTAAAATAAAGGTTTATTGCTCTGAACCTAAAAATATGTGTCTGATATGATTAAGGGTAAAAAGAGATATGGAAAGTTTTGTACTGTTTAAGATGGCATGAGAAACTCCTGAGTCATATATCATGAAATTATTAATTATTGATCAATACTATCAATAATATAATATTTTAATGAATTAATTATTGTCATAGAAATTATTTACTGTTTTAGTCCATTTCTTTGCTTTTATTACTTCTGTTTTGAGTATAAATGAATCTGTCTTGCACATTGCCTCTCTCTAAAGGGTATGACAAATACATGAATTCTAGTGTTAACTCTCTTACATAGAGATAATGTAAAACAATGATATATAATATAAAGATAATTTATACAAATTGAATACTCAAATACTATTATCCTAATCATAGAGTCTGAATACAGTGTCTGTAATTGTGTTATTTCCAACTTCTTGTTGTTAAGAATCCCCAATAGATAAGCAATAGGAAGTGCGACAGTGGAAAGGAGATTAGTGGATAGTTTACCTGTGAAAAAATGTACTTTTTAGCTAATTTCCTTGCTTGTTCCCTGTTCCTCTTCAGTTTATCCTCAACAAATATCAGACAGAGTAACCCTTTTTAAACGTGAGTTACATTTGTTGCAAACCCTCCAATGGCATTCACCTTGTTTCCTAGAGTCATTAAAATGTTTCACAGGGCCCTATATTATTTAGGTCCATTAACTCTCTTTTTTTACTTAGTCCAATCTAGCCTCACTGGCCACCTTGCTTACTCTTTCTGTATCCTAAGCATACTCCCTTTCTGAGAGCCTTTGCATTTTCTGTTCTGCCTGCCCAGAGGACTTTTCCCCCACATATTTGTATGGCTCATTCTGTCACTTCCTTCCATCTAAAATTTCGAAAGCCATGGGGGCGGCGCCTGTGGCTCAAAGGGGTAGGGCGCTGGCCACATATGCCAGATGTGGCAGGTTCAAACCCAGCCCCGGCCAAAAGCAGCAAAAAAAAAAAAAAAAAAAAAAAAAAAACAACTACCTCTGTCCCTAAAATTTCAAAATCCTCATTTTAGTATTGTTATGCTTCTTCCCTGCTTTATTTTTTCCATAGCAGTGATCATTTAGCATACATATATTTTGTTTATGTACTTTGTCTAGTACATGTTTCTTCTCAGTGAAACATAAGTTCCGTGAGGGCAGAGAATTTTGTCTCTTTTATTTCGTAATACCTAAAATAGTACCTGGCCCAGAAAAGGCATTCAGCAAATTTTTGTTGAATGTTCATGGATGCCTAAATTCTTTGCTCGGTAGTACTCCTAGCTTTTCTGAGCTATATTCTCTTCTTCCCTAAGAGGCTTCGTTTGACTGGTACCTGTGAGATAAGTACTCTTGAAAAAGCCTGGGGCTTAATGTGATTAAATAATAATGTAGGTTCTTTCGTCATTTGGAAGCTCTGTGGGTCCAGTCAGGCCATAATTACTGAAAGATATTATATATTATAGTTCCAGTGTATTAGAGAGAGTTAGTGTATATAATACCACTAAGCATTCTCTTTTTCCCCTCTCATGGTAAGGAAAGTATGCTGAGAAGACACACGAGAATTCTTGATGTGAAAGAAGTGAAACATGTAGTCAGGTATATCTTGGAGGAGTGTCGGTATTAATAAGATTCTAAGAGATTTCTGAGCTATTTGCAAATGAAAAGTTGGCTGAAGATGGAGATGAGTGCTTGAGATAATTGTATTTCTAGAATATTGTGATTAGATTTGGGGTAAAAAGAAACACAGTTTTAAGCTGAGATTTGAAAATTTGTTTCATCTCCCGAAGCATGGATCAAGATGATGACTAAATATGTGCATGTGTCTCCTCTTCTTCCCAAGAACTCATTAAAATCATAGTAAGATAATAAGCTCATTATATCAGAGCAGAATAAGTGAAAGTCTATCACCAGTAGATAAGAAAATTTTATAATATTTCTGGAAAATGAAAAACAGACAAATATTGACATATAAAAGTGTAATAAAAGGGGGCCATAGTATAGGTAGAATCCCAGAGAGACTCATGATGCCATTTGCCCTATTTGTTCTTCCTGTAGATATACCCACACCCATACACACACACACACACACACACACACACACACACACACACCTGCCTTTAAGCAGAGCCTCTACAACTCTGTATTTACCTCCAGGCAGTTAACTCATTTCTTAGAGACTGAAAGAAACTGCTTAGAGAGAACATGAATTACCAGAGTGAGTATTCACTCTAGATTCACCAGAGTGCATCTTTCACCTTCTGGAAATTTAACAGCTGGCACCCAGTTTGATAATTCTAAAGCAAAACTTGCTAGGTAACAGACCCCATCCATATCACGGAGTTCCTCCTCATCCTTCCCAAGGGGAAATATTCTGCAATAAATCATACATAACATCAGTGGAAGGTTACACCTACAATATAGAATTCATTTTTTATATCAACATATCATAACCAAGGATCACCATACATATGGCATTAGCCAGAGAAGGCTAGAACAAAAAGTATCAGATGAAAACAACAATTGAACACGTTGGAGTTGGCAGGGGCAGATAATCTAGGAAATAAAAAAAAGCATTCAATTAAAAAAAGTATTCTCAGAGAATTTTAAAAATATTGCATCTGTAAAATAAGAACAGTAAACTCTAAAAAAGAAAACATCAGAGAATAAGTTAGAGCTTTTAGAAACTAAAAATATTACTACAGAAATTTTTAAAATATAATACAAGCATTGGAAATAAAAGTCCAGGTTATTTCTCCTAGAACACAGGCAAAGAAGATAAAGAGATAGAAAATATAGAGAAGGAAAAGATAGGGGAACATGGGGGAACAGGTCAAGATCTGATTAGTGGGAGTTCTAAAAAGAGGTGAGTCTCTGAATTGAAGGGGTTCATCAAGTGGTAGGGAAGCTGAATAAGGAAAAGAACCCCAAACCCACACATAATATATCCTAGAAAAGTTTCAGAACACCAAGATTTACTTTTCAAATAAAAGAATTCCTGAGAGGATGAAAACAACCCATTTGTAAAAGAACAAATATTCGATTGGCATTAGCAGCAATAGATGTTGGACAATGTTGATATAAAGTGTACAGCATTCTAAAGGAATTTGTTTGTGTATTTGTTCAATATTTATTGGGTGCATCATATTATGGGACAGGCACTATTTAGACATTGTTATTAAATAAAATAAGAAAAAAAGTCTTTCCTCCTGGAAATTACATTCTAGTAAAGTAAGAAAATAAGTTTTATGTGTGTGTGTAAGACAGATTGAGGGAAAGGGAGATGGAGATAATTATGACATAAGTGTTAGGGAAGAAGTAAAGAAAGGAGGAGTCAGTTAGGTGTGCTGGTATGGGGGTGTTATTTTTAAGTTAGTTCTATGATCAAAAAATAAAGAGATTCTCTGATATGCAATGATTAAAAAAATATGAAGCTGGTCACGGTGGCTTCTGCCTGTAATCCTAGTACTTTGGGAGACTGAGGCAAGTGGATTCCTTGAGCGCAGGAGTTCAAGATCAACCTGATCAAGAGCAAGACCCCATCTCTACTAAAAATAGAAAAATTATCCTATCCTTTGGCAGGCACTTGTAGTCCCAGCTACTTGGAAGGCTGAGTCAAGAAGATCTTGGAGCCCAGGAGTTTTAGGTTGCTGTGAACTAGGATGCCACAGTACTCTACCCAGGGCAACAGAGTGAGATTCTGTCTCAAATAAGTAAATAAATAAATAAATAAAATCATGACTTGTCCACCCTGAGAAAGCCCCTAACAAAATAAAAGAAGATATGTGATTACTCAAAATTTTAGAACAAAACAAGAACTTCATGGCAAAGGAATCCCAAGATGATAGCTGTTCATTAAGGCTTTCTGTAAAATGTGTTTTTTAAAGTTAGCTTCTTTGTTTTCTGTAGCATCTTGTTTGCTATCTCTACTAGATTTTTTTTAAGTTAGTAATATTATTTTTTAAATGAATAAATCTTTCTTAATCCAAGATTTTTCTCTTGAAGTACCCTCTTAGTTATGAGATTATGACTATGACCTAGGTATTTTTAAAAATATTTCCTCCTGTTTCTTGTGCTTTAAAGGAGGGCATTTGTTCAGATTTGTCAGACTTTTCCTGTGTTTGGTCTAAGTCTTTCTTATATCTGATGGAGTTTCTCTTTTTGCTCATAGTCATTGAAAAGTGTTACTGTTTACTACGATTCTGTCAGTATTAAACCTTTCAGATCTTTCCAACACAGAGGGTGAAAAGTAACATTTATGGTGAGTTAATTTGTTTTGCCAAATTATAGATGTATTTGCTTGTAGAGAGAAGGAAGGGATCTATTGATAGATAAAGTAGCAAGATGCTTTAGCACAAAGTCAAAGGATTTTAGTTTACTGCAGCTCTGCTGGGGCACTGTCTTCCTTCTCCACTTGTAAGAACCCTCAGTAAGAGCTAGTTGTGGCTTTATTATCTATTTTACCTGGCATGTTTTTCTTACTAAGTTTAAGCTTGGTCTGCTGTTATAAATGCTACCTCCCAAGTATTCTTCCGTAGTAGAATTGACATTGCTTCCTACCTCTGCTCCATGATTCTTTCTTGGCTCCCCTTAGCTATGAACAAGTGAATTTATTGGGCAAACAGGGGACCCTTTCCACTTACTCTTCAGGTAGGTTTTTCCTTCTCGTGACTTAGTTGGCCTTTCCTCAGTCCATCTCTTTTTCACCATCTCTTTGAAGTTTCAGTATGGTGGTTATATCTAGATTCTAATATTGATATCATAATTTTGCCCCACTTTATATTTCTTTGGTAATTTCCAAGGGTAATTTGAATGGTGAGGGAATTCAGAACTTACTCATTTATTTTTGTAACTTATCTTGCTGGCTGAAGGTTTATCAAGTCAGCTAGCTTTATAGGGTACTCACTGTACATTGAGTCCTAGGTATGATTACCTTCTTCCTGAACAGACAAAGCTATTCTGATAGTTTATCAGTCTTCAGTCTTCATTATATTTAACTTCGAATTAGTCAAATAACTACTAAACATAAATTTAGGGGAGCTTTTGTACTTCTTCGAAGTGCCATGGTGTCTTCATAGCTCACAGCAACCTCAAACTTTTGGCTTCAAGAGATCCAGTTGGCTCTTTCTTTCTCTCTCTTTTTTTTTTTGTGTGTGTGTTTCTTTATTTTTTAGTAGAGACGGTGTCTTGTTCTTGCTCAGGCTGGTCTTAAATCCCCCCCTGTCAGGGCCTCCCAAAATGCTAGGATTATAGGCATGAGCCACTGTGCCTGGCCCCTAGGGAGCTTTTGAAGCTTACTCTTTCTTTTAGGGATTTATGATGTTTAGAAATTGTATCAAGGTTAGTATGAAATGCCTTTGTAAAGTTTAAAAATTTGGCCCATTGCAAAGTTTAAATCATACATTTATTTATATAAATAGTGTAAAAAATAATCATGGCATTAGGAATCTGTGCTTTAGTCTAGGCTATAGCTATTTTTCATAAATAATAAGGAGAGCTATTTAATTAAGCTCTAAGAATATATGTCTTGGGGCAGCTCCTGTACCGGAGGTGGTGGGTTCAAACCCAGCCCTGGCTAAAAACTGCAAAAAAAAAAAAGAATATGTGTTTTACTTGCAATTTCCATTTTTATCTGTCCTTTCTCATCAGATAGTAAGTAAAGTCCATGTTTTTATTTTTAGTACAACTTGGCTGTGGAAGTTCTTAAATAATTACTATGCTTATTTAATAATTTGAAAAATGGCTTAATTTTTAGAGGTGGAAGAGGCTTTAGAAATTCTATACTCCAGTGGTTTTGAATATCTATTTCAAAGTCCTAGAGTACTGAGGAGGCACCTCAGGGTCTTCCATTGGAGTGAGGTGGTGAAAAAGTGAGTAGTTCCACACCATTTGAACCAGATCACTTGTGCTTTTACCTTTTTCACACTTCTCTGTTACTCCCAGGCACTGTGTCAGGATGAGAGTACAGGGTATGTCCGTCTCAGACACGTGGGTCTCTGGACAGTACTGCTTCCTCTTCTTATGTCCCCACCACAACTGACTCCATGCTGGCAAAGGGACAGAAATGTATCCCTAAACCCACTCTTGATCCTAAATGACTTTATTAATAGAAGCTCTATCTGAGAGGTTTACTGATAAAATGAAGTAGTCTTCAAAGTATTAATTAACTTTCTCTCTCTAGAGAGGCTGCACGGGTCTCTGCAAAGATGAACTTTGGAGACAACCTCTTTACTAGTTGTGCAAGCTGGAAGGAAAGGCCTACCTAAACCTCTTTGCACCTCAGTGTACTCATTTATAAAATTATCACAATCTCTTCTCACAGGTGTTAAAAAAAACTGGTGGTAAAATGCTTGGTATATTTGTAGGTATTTATTGTTTGTATTCTTCCAACCAGCCCAAGCCCTATTAATTATTAAAGCTTAATATTTTTGACATGCTTGTCTCATTTTTCTACATTCCTTTCTAGGCAGTTTTGTACAATGACAAATCAGTTCTGGAAAATCATCATGCTGCATCAGCTTGGAATTTATATCTTTCTCGCACAGAATACAACTTTCTTCTTAATCTTGATCATATGGAATTCAAACGCTTTCGTTTTTTAGTCATTGAAGCAATCCTTGCCACAGATCTTAAAAAGCATTTTGATTTTCTTGCTGAATTCAATGCCAAGGTTTGTTATGCAAAATAGTGCTTGATTTCACAAATAGAAATCATTGTCTGTGTTGCTGATAAAAAGTGTTTTTTAGTGTTAAATCAGAATTAATACTACTCATGAAGTAACAATAAATGATATAAAATAATATAAATCTATATTTTTAAAAGTAAAACATTTTTATATTACAACATATCCTAAAATACTATTGCTATTGTTATGTAGACTTTATATTATTGTGACTTTCTTTGACATGGCAACAAATCAAATCCAGTGATTTTATGGACAGATTTGAGAATGTTATTCGTGTGTCAAGTAGGGCATTACATGAAATTAAAGATGTTTTTAAGAGGCCAGTTATGCCTACCTCACCACACCTGTTAACACCTTTTTTATTTTAGTGATTTTTACTGTAGGAGAAGGGAAGTACCCTCTTCTACTTGAGAATAATTCACTCATTCAACAACTGTGTATCAGGATTGCCCACTCTGTGCAGTCATTGTGCTAGGGAAAAATGAGGAAAGACCAGGTCAAAGTCTATCTTCTCAAAGAATTCATTCACTAGAAGATCAAGAATCACTGCCCTTGACTTGTGTGGTAGCTCATACCTGTAATCCTACCACTCTGGGAGGCCAGAGGAAGGAGGATTGCTTGAGCTCAGAAGTTTGAGACCAGCCTGAGCAAAAATAAGACCCTGTCTAGAAAAAATTAGTTAAGTGTGGTGGTACATGGCTATAGTCCCAGCTATTAGGGAGCCTGAGGCAAGAGAATCACTTTAGCCCAAGAGTTTGAGGTTGATGTGGAGCTATGATGACACCATGGCACTCACACAAAAAAAGAATCACTGCCCTAGTATGAGAGTGTGTTATATTCCTCAAACATTTTGGGGTGAAAAAAGCTGAGAAGCACTGCTTTAGATTCCTAAGAGAAGTAAACCTCCTCTTTGGCTGGCAAGAAGCTGCTGCTTTCTTGATCACTTTTGTGACTAAAAGAATCTGTACTTTCAGGGTAGAGAAACTGGTAACAAAGAATTACTGTATTTAATCCTCTGGAAGGAGTCTCTTAAACATGTACATGTTGTTATCATGATATTAATAAAATGCTTTTAAAAATCAGCAAGAAATCAGGGTACCTTTAAATTATTTCATAGTCCAGTAGCTTCATTCACTTTTAATTTAATAATAAAAGTTCATTTAAATTCTTAAGTCACCTTTACAGGTGAAGGATTATCTCATCCCATACTTTTGAACCTATATTCCTTAAAGAAGTCTATTCTGAAGTCTCAGGAAAATGTCATATGAGCTGGGCTCTAAAATTCCTACCCAGTTTTCATCAAAAGAGATCTCTTTTTAAGTATTTTCCATGGTGATGTTCATCACAGAGTTTTCTTTGACAAAAAAAATTTGGTGTCCTTTCCCTGAAAACCGTTACACTGAAGTTCATAGACCATGATTTAGCCCATTCTTGAGTTCTTGAAAGGCATACTAGTTTGCTTAAGTAAGAATGATAATTACCATTTATTTATATTATCTTATTTTATTTATTATTTTTGAGACAGATTCTCACTCAGTGGCCCTGGATAGAATGCCTTGGTATCATAGCTCACAGCAACCTCAAACTCTTGAGCTTGAGCAATCCTCTTGCTCAGCCTCCTCAATTGCTGGGACTACAGGCGCCTGCCATAACGCAGGCTAGTTTTGGTCTTGAACATGTGAACTCAAGTAATCTACCAGCCTCAGCCTCCCAGAGTGCTAGGATTACAGGCAGTGAGTAACCTGGCCTAGCCATTACCATTTATTTAAATAACGTTTATTTAGCATTTCTATGAATTAGACATTTTTTATTTATTTATCCTTATTGATACTGTTTTTGCTGTTTTAAAGATGAGAAAGTTAGAGTCAAATAGGTTAAGTAATTTTTCCAATATTTATACACCGAAATCATTCTGAGTCAGAATTAAAACCCATAAAGCTCTCACCTAAGGGGCACAGTGTAGGGGTATATGGCACACCTCCTGGGTGAAGGGCTGAACTACAACTTAGACTTTACCTAAGAAACCCAAACAATGTAACCTAATTATTTATACCCTAATGTTAATCTGAAATTAAAAAAAAAAAATTTAAAACCATAGGAGCCAGTTTCTAAGACCTGTATTTCTTTTAATTGTATTATATTATATTCCACAGCTAGAGCCAACTGCTTTTTAGCTCTGTAAGTGTTTTGTTTTGTTTCGTTGTGAGACAGAGTCTCACTCTGTCACATGGGAGTGGCAGATTCATAGCTCATTATAACCTCTAACTCCTGGGCTTAAGTGATCCTCCTGCTTCAGCCTCCCTTGTATCTGGAACTACTACACCACCATGCCAGACTAATTTTTAGATTTTTTTGTACAGATGAGATCTTGCTGTGTTGCCCAGGTTGTGTTCTTTTTTTGAAGGAGGAATAAATAGTTGCAATTTTTATATGATTTATTGATGATATATTAGTGCTGCCCAGAAAGTGTCCAGCCATGTAACATGAAAAATAGAGACATACATGGCTGCATATTTTCCAGATATTTTCCTATCTATATAGTCTCTTATATATCTATATATATTTACATATTTTACATATAGACATATAAAATATGTAAGTATATGTAAACATATATATACACACACACACACACACATACACATTAATAATGATTCTCTGTGGTAATTGCAAATATTGAAACCCTTGGTTGGTTATGTTCTGAAAGCTATAGTTCCTTTGAAATAAAATTATAGTGGTACTTCAAAGAGAAATTTAGGTCCATGTTATAAACTGATTAAAAGAAGCCTTTACTGAAATTTCTTCTTGTTATTTAGACAGAATAGTTTTAAGATAATTTAGGAAGAGCACACAAAAAAATCCCCACTACCAACAATTATTAAAAAACTCCTGTGCCCTCAGAACCTAAAATAAATTTGTTTTTCTAAAATAGGCCAATGATGTAAATAGTAATGGCATAGAATGGAGCAGTGAAAATGATCGCCTCTTAGTATGCCAGGTGTGCATAAAACTGGCAGATATTAATGGCCCAGCAAAAGTTCGAGACTTGCATTTAAAATGGACGGAAGGCATTGTCAATGAATTTTATGAGCAGGTAAGTTGAAACATGAGATTGCTGGGATGATTTAAGAGCTGCCATATGAAGATGTTAGTCTTTGGGATTTGGACAGCTGTATTAAGTGTTTGAAATCTGAGTTGCTTTGACTGCAAGGGTTAGAAACTGGTTTGTTGGCTCGCTACCCATAGCTCAGTGACTAAGGTGCCGGCAATATACACTGAAGCTTGAGGGTTCGAGCCCGGCCTGGGCCTGCTAAACAATGACAACTGCAACCCAAAAATAGCCAGGCGTTGTGGCAGGCGCCTGTAGTCCCAGCTACTTGGGAGACTGAGACAAGAGAATGGTTTAAGGCTGAGGCGAGAGAATCGCTTAAGCCCAAGAGTTTGAGGTTGCTGTGAGCCGTGACAGCACAGCACTCTACTGAGGATGACATAGTAAGACTCGGTCTCAAAAAAAAAAGAAAAAACTAAACAGAAAAGAAACTGGTGTGTTTGCTCATGTTCTTAGTATTTTCTCAGATCTCTTTGTGCCTAAAATTTAAAACAACAAAAAATAGTTGATTGCCTATTCGTAGTGGACAGAACATACTCTTGAATCTACAGGTAAGGATAGACTACATTATTACTTCAAAGTCTTTTCAACCTTAAGAATCTTTTAACCTAGAACAGTTTATTTTCTGATGAAGTGGTTTTTAAGTTATTCAGAGTGTATTCAGAATATATTTAAAGAATATAGACCCATTTTCAGCTCTGCTATAGAAAGACTAACTACCCTGCCATAGAAACATTAACTGGGCAAAAGTCCTGGCACAGAATGAGAAATCAGAAGGCTAGAAATGGAAACAGAGTAATTAGTGATTTTTTTTTAAGCATTCAAAGATACAAACATGCTCTTCTGTTATAATACATCTTTTAAAATCTTGACTTTAAAATAATCCTACCATTTTGCAGAATCTGTGCCATTTATTTTGTCCAAGTTGGAGGCTCTTTACAATGTAGAAGTGCACTGATTTTCCCAGAAGCCTAACTTTCCCTTATATCCAAAATACCAGATAACACCTTCTTAATTTTGGAATTACATTTCCTTGAAAATCTTTGTTGGCCCTGATAGTCAGAAAAGATCAAAATGTCTATCAAGCGAGGACTTTTTACCATGAGTACAAAACATGAACAATAAAATTGAGCCTATATAATCATGCACCGGGTATAATTTATCAGCCCAGATTGTATTATAATTTGCAGTGTTTTTCACCAACCTTAGCTAAACATCCCAACATAATAATGTATGCTGTTGCTATGAAATAAGCTATAAAATACCATACTATGTAATCATGGAAATATAGTATAAGTATTTCAAGATTATTAATGTTTTACTAGTCTCTTCTACATTTAAATTAAATTATAGCTTAATTCGGGGTAATAAATGGTTATATTTACCTAATTTGTAAGATTATAATATATAATTTGCATATTTTTACCCTCATTCTCAATTATAATTGAAGCCTGCCTTAGAGATCTCATGTTCACAAAAGAAGAATTTTATGCTTAAGAAAAGGCTATCTTCATATTATTGGTACAAATAGGTAATAAAAGAAATAGTGGTGTATGTCAATTTTAGAAAAGTCACTAATTCAGTGAAATAACATTACAAATGTTCAATTAAATCCAACTTATATAATTATTTTAAAAGCAGATAGAATTAATACTTCTTGAACAAACTTGGAAACCATGCCTGAGGTTGAATCCCCATTCCTCTTAATTATTGGAAATGTGACCTCGGTATCCACAGTGATAAAATAGGAATAATGATGATACCTACCTTACAAGATTGCCATGAGTATTAAATCACTTACTCTAAAGTCCCTACAATACTTCTGACACATAAATGCTCATAAATGTTAGCTGTTATAATTCAAGTCTATTATAAAAAATAATATATTATCTCAGATAGTTTCACTTCCTCTTTCTAGATTGTATTATTCATGTCAAAGGAGGAAAATGTCATCTGATACCACATGCAAAAGTCCTAATCATACCTCCTCGGAACTAAAATTCCTTCTCATTTTGGTTATGCTAGTAAGCCTCCATCAAATATGGATGCAAAATTATAACTTTTGCCCAACTTTTTTCATTTTGCTAGTTATACTACCTATACCCCTGTAGCCATTTAACTGCCTTGGGCTTAGAATAACCAAACTCCTGGCATATACCTATGAAATTACAGAGACCTCTAGATAAACTGTCTTTTGAAAAATACTAATAGTATTTTCTCAGAGAAGAAAAAAATCATAAAAGACGTTTAATCATGAGACAGTTAATCACTGGGGTTGTTTCTGATTGTTTCCTCAGGGCTATGTTGGTCCATTACATATAGACACTGCTTGCCTAAAGAATTTGCACCACGATTTGAATTGGTTGGAGAGCAATTTATCCCCAACCAGTTCAAACGTCAGTACTAAAAATCCTAACAGTATCATTTGGGAGAATGCTCAGCATTGTGCTGAACACTTTACATAATATTGCCTTTCATCCTCATGGCAACCCTATAAGGTAGATTATTATTCAAATTTTACACACCGTGAAACTGGGCATAGAGCTGGCCCAACATCACGCAGGCAGTAAGTGACAAAAGTAGGTTTTGAAACCGCATCTGTCTGACCTCAAATTGTGCTCTCCAGCACTTTAGAAGCTATAGTGGAAGGGTATCAGAGGGCAGGCATTTGGGGCTCTGGCCCAAAAATCCTCACATCAACCCTAGTAGCTGTACTTTTAGTTGTTTTTCATATTGAATTTTATGATTTAGATTCATTAAGGGGTTCTGCTTTTTTTAAAAAGGGTTATTGAAAAGCATTTGCAAAATTCAACTGTATATATTTGAAGTGTAACTACAACAACAAAATATTTCCATTATGCCTTTCTCCCTAGGAGAGAGATTTTTAATTGACACTAGAGACTTTTGCAGGTTCTAGGTAAAATTGCTGATATAATACTTATTATAAAAGATGTATATTTTTCTTAATAACTGAGCATCAGCCATACTTGTTCATGGCTGATGAACAAGTTCCTTTTACTTGTGGAAAAAAGGTGAGAATAAAGTTTTGTTTAGGTTTTCTGAAATATTAAATTCTTATAGTTGAAATGATAGAGTTTGGAAAATTATTTTGATATAGACTATTATTTTTAAAAACCTCAGGATAAACAGCAAAGCTCAGTAGTTTTCTTTCAGTGGTTACTAATGTACTTTTCTTTTCCAATGCTCAGGGAGATGAAGAAGCAAATCTTGGTCTGCCCATCAGTCCCTTCATGGATCGTTCTTCTCCTCAACTAGCAAAACTCCAAGAATCTTTTATCACCCACATAGTGGGTCCCCTGTGTAACTCCTACGATGCTGCTGGTTTGCTACCAGGTCAATGGATAGAAGCAGAAGAGGATGATGATACTGAAAGTGGTGATGATGAAGATGGTGAAGGATTAGATACTGATGATGAAGAAATGGAAGACAATCTAAATCCTAGTAAGAATACAGGGATATCATTTACTTAATGGTATAGGTTGAGGATCCCAAATCTAAAATACAAAATACTCCAAAATCCAAAACTTTGGGAGCATCAGTGTGACACTCAAAGGAAATATTCATTGGAGCATTTCAGATTTCAGATTAGGAATAGTATGTAATATAGGAATATATTAAGAACATAATGTAAATATTCCAAACTTTGAAACACTTCTGGTCTCAAGTATTGTGAACAAAGGATACTGAACCTTTATTAACTGTAGATTTCTATTTTTTTTTTTAATGTCAGAGTATTAGGGGGTACACATTTTGTTTACATAGTTCTTTTTTGTACTGATTAAGTCAAAGTTATAAATATGCTCTTCACTCAGATAGTGTGCATTGTATTCAGTACGTATGAATTTACCTATGCCCTCCTCCCCCCGCACCCCCCGGCTTGATTTCCATATGTGCACTTAAGTATCGATCAATTAGTTTCAATTTGGCATTGAGTACATGTGTTTGTTTCTGCATTCATGTGGTGTGTCACTTAGAAGAATGGTTTCCAGTTAATGCAGGTTGTTACAGAAGATACTAGATTATTGTTTTTTTTAATGGCTGAGTACTACTCTATCATAGTATGCATATTACCACATTTTATTAATCCATTCATGTACTGGTAGGCATTTGGGTGGTTTCCCTATCTTTGCACCTGTTAATTGTGCTGCTATGAACATTTGAGTGCAGGTGTCCTTTTTATAGAATGACCTTTTTTCATTGGGTATTTACCTAGCAGTGAGATTGCTTGGATTAAATGGTAAGTCTTTGAGGTTTCTCCATACAATTTTCCATAGAGGTTACGTTAGTTTTCAATCCCAACAACAGTACATAAGAGTTCCTTTCTCTCTGCATCCAAGCCAATTTCTGTTGTTTAGGGACTTTTCAATATAAGCCATTCTCATTGGAATTAGGTGATATCTCATTGTGGTTTTGATTTGCATTTCTATAATGTTTAGAGACATTGAGCATTTTTTCATGAGTTTATTGGCTATTAGTATATCCTCATGCAAAAAGTTTCTGTTCATCTCTTTTGCCCACTTTTTTAGTGGAGTTGTTTGGGTGTTTCTTGCTGATTTGCTTGAATTCTTTGTAGATTCTGATTATCAGTTCTTTATCAGATAAGTAGCATGCAATTTTGTTCTCCCATTCAGTGGTTTGTCTATTTGCTCTTTTGATTGTGTTCTTGACTTTGCAGAAGCTTTTTCATTTGATTAGGTCCCATTTATTTACTTTTGTTGTTACTATAATTGCTTTTGAGATCATCTTCATGATTTCTTTGCCAAGGCCAAAATCTGTAAGGGTTTTTTCAACTTTTTTTTCTAGGATTTTTATAGTTTCCTACTTAAGTCTTTCATCCATCTTGGGTTAATTTTTGTGAGTGGTGAGAAGTACAGATCCTATTCATTCAACCAAGAAATTCCTAGAATTGATAAATGAATTCAGTAAAGTCTCAGGCTACAGAATTATTGTTCACAGATCAGTAGCTTTCATAAACACCAACAGTCAAACTGAGAATCAAATAAAAGATGGCATTTCTTTGTCAGTAGCAACAAAGAAAATGGCCTAGGAATATACTTAACAAAGGAGGCAAAAGACTTTTATAGGGAAAACTATGCAATGCTGAGGGAAAAAATTGCAGAAGATATAAACAGATGGCAAAATAAACCATGCTCATGGGTCAGCAGAATCAACATTGTTAAATGACTATACTATCAAAGTGATTTACAAATTCAATGCAATTCCATTAAAATATCAGTGCCATATTTTTCAGATCTAGAAAAAATAGTCCTGTATTTCATATGGAACCTGAAAAGATCCCAAATAGCCAAGGAAACCTTACATAATAAGAACAAACAGGGAGGCTTGGTGCCCATAGCACAGTGGTTACCATGATAGCCACAAACACTGGGGCTTGTGGGTTCAAACTAGGCCTAGGCCTGCTAATGACAACTGCAACTGTATTCCCAGTTACTTGGGAGGCTGAGACAAGAGAATCGCTTAAGCCCAAGAGTTTGAGGTTGCCATGAGTTGTGATGCCACGGCACCCTACTGAAGGCAACATAGTGAGACTGTGTCATAAAAAAAAAAAAAAAAAAGAACAAAGAACAAACTGGGAGGCATCACTTTACTAGACTTCAAGCTATACTACAAGGCTACAGTAATGAAAACAGCATGGTTCTGACACAAAAATAGAGACATAGACCTATGGATGAGAACAGAGAACCCAGAGATGAAATCACCCTCACCTACCCATCTAATTTTTAACAAAACAGATAGAAACATACAGTGGGGAAAAGAATCTCTGTTTGATAAGTGGTGTTGTGAAAACTGGATAGACACATGCAAATGTCTATTAATTTGAATTTTTAAATTTTTGTTTGTTAGATACAGATTCAGCAGTCATATCTTTGTGTGTGTGTGTGTGTGTGTGTGTGGTTGAGACAAAGTCTCGCTCTGTTGTCTGTCACTGAGGCCGGAGTGCAGTGGCATGATCGTATCTCAACAAGAACTCAAATGATCCTCTCGCCTTACCTTCCCAAGTAGTTGGGACTACAGGTATATGCCACTGTATGGCAGTCATATTTTGATTAACTATTATCTAACTGTTCAGATTCAGTAGTCATGTTTTGAGTAACTTCTATGGATTGAGTATTGTGCTAACACTGTCACACAATAAGCATTCTTATTCTTCTTTAATTATTAACATCTACTGAGGTATTGTCCTCCACCCAGTATTCTTTTGCAGATTCTACCTGTGCATGTGTGATAGGGCTATCACCATATCTGAACATATGTGAGGTAGGTGGGGTCTAGTGGTTAGTCATCCTGTCACTTCTTCCTCACACACCCCAAGCCCAAACTTGACCCCACCAGGCAGGTAAGGAACACAACTTCCAAAGCAGCCTCCTAATCTGCCTATCATCAACTTCCAAAGCAGCCTCCTAATCTGCCTATCATATAGACCTGGGAAAAGGCTCAAAACAGTAGCAAGATAAAGGAAATGTACATTCCCTGGCTTCAGGGGACAACCAAGTTTTGTGGTATTATGAATTTGAGTTACCAAACTGTAGTGACATATTTTTCTATATAAAACAATGAGTATGAATGGGAAATGAAAAAAATATTTGTCATGTTTGTAATTGTGAATGAAACTTTATTCTTTATTTTTAAAGTAGAATTTAAATTATGTCTAGCTATTTTTTTATTTTCAGGCATGCTAGAAATCAAACAGATAGGATGGCTACAAAGAACAACCCCCCAACATGTACATACCTTGTATTTAGAATTAGCACAGAAAATCCTATTAATATTTATTTAAACTTAAAAATAATTGCACTATAATGCCACTAGCATCTGAGTGTCAAGTGGGGAGGATCAACTGACTTATAAAAACTATATCTACCAAAATGTTGGTAGTTATGTTTAATTCAATACATAAAACACCCCTAAAGAGTTGACTTTTAACTTTGGATTGCTACTATTTTCATTTGAAATTTCAGTATTATCCTTCCCTCTGCCATACCCACCCAGTCTTCCTTAAACTCCTTCTCTATTTTTATCCACAACTACAATACCATCCATTTTAACTATATTTCTAATACCACCTAACATATTTCTATTTTGCTTCTTTTTGTTTGTATAGGTCTTTCCACTGGAATGTGAGCTTCGTAATGCAGAAATTACTTTTATAATACTATCTTAGCACCCTATTTTATACTATTATTTCATTATACTGTTTATTATTACAACCCCAGTGCTTAGATAAGTACCTAGACTATAATAGACATTTAGATTTTTGTTGACTGAATGATTGAATCATATTGCTGTGATTTGAATATATTTGTTTTAAATTTCATAGAACCAGCAAGACGGGAAAGCAGACGACGAATATTTTGTCAGCTAATGCACCACCTCACTGAAAACCATAAGATTTGGAAGGAAATCATAGAGGAGGAAGAAAAATGTAAAGCTGATGGGAATAAACTCCAAGTGGAGAATTCCTCTTTACCTCAAGCAGATGAGATTCAGGTCATTGAAGAAGCAGATGAAGAGGAAGAGCGACAGTTTGAATAGAAGAAAAGTCATATTGAAGAAGCCTGGAGGGTTGTTCCTAGGGGCAAAAATCATTGCCTAGTGGTCACTGTGTGTGTTGACCTTAAACTGACCATTCCCACTTGAACAGGGAATACTGTGAGAGGATCCTTGCTATGCAGGCAGTTTCCCACTCCTATGCACTTTCACCAGATGAATTAGAAAAGTACTCTTACAACTATGCTTGAGTTGACCCATCGTGAAAAGCCTTTACTTAAATCCTTCACTGGTGTGTAAATACTTTGTCATATTACTGCTTTGCTGGGTAGTGAGCTCTTATTTTTCATTGAGGGGTAGCTATAACTAAAAACTCAAGTGACTTACTTTAATTACCAAAGTGGGCAGAACTTCTTGCTTTCATGAAAACAAAATTCATATCATATTTCCCAATGTGTCTTTTATGTCTTTGGATGTTTTGGAAAAAAGTCAATGCCTATCTAAGAAGGAATCCATTGTTGCCTTCCTGAGGAATTTCTGCTCAATGAAATATATTGTTCCGTTCTGTTCTCCTAGCTTGGTTTATCCAGGAAGGACTAAATGACGTTTGTTATATTTAACAAAACTCGAGTGCATCAATTTTGATGCTTTTTACTGTTGCCATGTTATCTACTATGTGTGTTGATTTCTGCTCAAAGTATTCAGGTCTGCCGTGGATATCAGAAGTCTGAATTCCAGTTTTGACTTTCTGTTCTGTGGTTGAATTTTAAAACTGTTTAGGTTTAACAATGAAGGAATTTTATTCTTTAGTCCAAACTGTTCTTATTTTATTCTTGCTCAGGACTAGTATTTTTTAACATTTAGTTAATATAAATACAGCACAAATTTGTTAGAAGAAAAAAAATTGTCCTAATATTGATGTTAACCTTTTATGAAATGAGCATAATTTTCTCTCTTCTTCAATGAATTTGAGACAAATTAAAGCCAAGGAAAAGGAGATGTCTGTCTTTAGCCTCACTGCAAAATCTAGTGAAATTAATCCCATCAAAGCTAAAGAACAAAAGAAATATCGTGAGCTGTAGAGGATACATACACTGAATAAATAATTGGAATCTGTATTTATTTTTAGATCCATATCTTAGGTGTCATGTGTTAGTTACTGTAAAACTGATGTTTGTTTTTCTGTTAATTTCCTTCTGCCTCAAGGCTATATGACAAAAATGACCTATCACTCCTCATTACTTCTAGAGCCCAACTGATTTCTGAGATAAAAGATGGGGATAATTATTTAATTTCCACATTAAAAAACTAAACATTTTAGTAAGTCATTTCACACAAAAGCACATTACTAGGGTGACTGAAGAGAAAATGGGCCATATTTACAATATTTATACATTTGTTAGGGTGTGGACATGCACTTTGAAGGTATGAAGAGTAGCCAAATTGACAGAATAATATTTTTTATTATTATTGAATACTATTATATTTTCAATCCATGAAATTTAATAGACAGTGAAATCATTAATTTTCCAAAGTGATCCCTGCAAAGTATGGTATCAGCAGGCAGTTTCTTACTTACCTAGAATAGTTGCCTTATCTGAAAAGATATCAGTTAAAGATCTATCGAAGTATTGGAATTTTTGAACCTTCACAACGTCAATATTTCATGAATCACCAATTTTTATTAGACATGTGAGTGCTGAGTTCCTTGCTACCACTTTTTTGCTACCATTGCCACATCATTTATAAATCAGTCCCACTGTAAATTACTCAGTAATGAAATTTTAAGTAATACTTTGAGTTTGCACTTACAGTATATATACCTTGTTTTTACATTTCTCTGGAGGAAATTTTGCATCCTGCTTAAGTGTATTTCTGCTATTGTTTTCACTTCTGCCGAGTGCATACATGTGTATGTATATAAATTCATACATGTGCATGCATACAAAATGAGCCTCTTATCATTTTGTTGGATTTTGGCTTTATTTGTTTAGTTTATATTTTTATTTTATTTTCTAAAAAGAAGAATTTTTTTACATTAAAAATACTATTGCTGGGAACTCATTTTTAAATAATTTAAACCTTAAGTTGTTTAATCCTTGCTAGATAGTTGACATATATTAAAATAGCTGGCCTAAATAAACCCAAAAATGTTTCCCTACTGAAACTGCCATTTAACAATATTACAGATCTTATTTTTGTTGCCACTAAATCAGATTAATTTATTGTAGTAATTTTCGACATAAATTTGCTATTGTTTTAAGTCACTAGTATTAGAAATATTCTCTTAATGGGCGGCACCTGTGGCTCATCGAGTAGGATGCCAGCCCCATATACCAAAAGTGGTGGGTTCAAACCTGGCCTCAGCCGAACTGCAAAAACAGAAAAGTAGCCAGGCGTTATGGTGGGCACCTGTAGTCCCAGCTACTCAGGAGGCTGAGGCAAGAGAATCACCTAAGCCCAGGAGTTGGAGGTTGCTGTGAGCTGTGTGATGCCACAGCACTCTACGGAGGGCAATAAAGTGAGACTCTGTCTCTACAAAAAAAAAGAAATATTCTCTTAATATTATACTATATCTATGTGCCTATCGGCACATTTTTCCTTATTAAAAATACTTTTCAACAGTTGTTTTATGATTTGAAAGCTGTTTCCTGTTATTTTTCTTGATTTTGTTATTTTGATAAGCACTTCATTCGTGCTCTTGGCTGTTTCTACCCATTTTTATAAGACACCTGGAGATTCTGGCATTGCTTAAGTAATCAGGAATTCCTTCCATCTCTCTAGACTGCACCTAATAGGAGAAGCTCTAGTGTAGGGGGTAGTAATGGTAGGAGAAGCAAGCTTCTCCCAGCTGAGAACTAAAGATTAAAAGAGTTAGCACAGAGATGATTACTTACAGAAAGAATAACAGCATGTATAGAGGGCAGGAAAGAATGCATCCCCACAGTGGATGGCTGGAAGAAATTCAGGGTGGCTGGAAGATAGAGCACAGGAAGAGGGAGTGGTAGAGAGAGGGTGGTTAAAGAAGGGCCTTGTAAAAAAATGGCAGACCACTTAAACTTTCCTCCTAAAGAAAATGCAAAATAGTTGAGTTTTAATCTGAAGAATGACATGATTAAATTTACATTTTATAAGGATCATTCAAACAGCATACTACAGTCATCCCTTCGTAGAGGTAAGAGACTGATTCTAGCATTCCCTCAAATACCAAAGTCCATGCGTACTCAAGTCCTGCAGTTAGTCCTGAGATATTAAAAGTCAGCCCTCTCTATATGCAGCATCCAATAAATACTATATTTTCAATCTGCATTTGCTGTGGATGGAGAGTCCACCAATATAAGAGATTGCTATATTTATTGAAAAAATCCACATATAAGTACACCAGTGCAGTTTAAACCCATGTTGTTTAATTATCAATTGTATTTTGAATTGTTAAAAATTATGGCAGCCTGCTGTTTTGGACTGAGCTTCTGCACTAGACCCCCAATAGATCAGACCAAACCAAAATGGAGTCACTTGTACTAAATGCCACATAATCAAACTGAAACATTAAGGAAACAGGCAGAGCCCTAAACCAGTTTTTCCTCAAAACAGGAGATTCCAGTCTACCTGAGTCAGTGTAATCAAGGAAGTTCCTTCTGGTTACACCAAATTAAAAGTAACCTGACTAATCAATCAGTTCTTTTCCTATTGTTCTGTGCCCTTGTTCTCATTGTTACAACACCCAATGTTCTGCCATTACCCAGTAGTAGCTTCATCCTGTGTTACAGAATGGAAGCTAACCCTATTCATGAATCACAAACAAGCCAGTTAGTGCTATAAATTTATTGTAATTTTGTTTTTTGACGAAATGGAAGAGCAAGATTTAGACATAGGGAGATCTTAGTGGTCTTGAACAGAGTATAGGATAACAGGGAAGTTAATGGATGAGATTTAAGATACAGAATCAATTGCCCTGGTGATTAATTACTGCAATGGTAGGAAAGAAATGAGGATAACTCCCAGATTTCTGATTTGGACAACTATCAATGTCATTCACTGAGATGGGGTATATCAAAGGAATCGATTTTGAATGTGGCAAAGAGTGAAGAGAGGAATTCAGATTGGAGCAAATTGAGATTAAGGAGCTTGTAACATCCAAGTAAATTTTAGTACAGATGTAGAATTTAAAAGAAAGATATGAATTAGAGGTATGGATTTGGGAGTGAACAGCAAATAGCTGATAATGGAAACAATAAGGTAAAATCAGATTCCTCATAATTCTTGCTATAGTGATCAGAAAAGTTGGACTTGGTTAGAACTCTGAGAAACACTAACCTTTAAACACCAGAAAGAGGAAAATGAGTCTTAAAGACCAAGTGGTTATAAAGGTAGGAAGAAAAGGAAGACCATAATGTGACAAAAACCTAAGAGTCTCTAAAGAAGGTAAAATAATAATTAATGTCAAAGTTGCCCAAAAGATGGAATAATATGAGATCTGAAAATATTAATACTGATTTTTAAGAACAAAGATGTTACTTTTTTCATTTTCAAATGGAGTTTCAGTGGAGTGATGGGGACAGAAGCCAGATAATAGTAGATTAGAGAGTATAAATGAGAGACTCAAGTTTCTTTCTGGTAGATTAGATAAAGGACCTTGCTATCACAGAAAAACTGTGTACATTGCTGGGTTCACAGAAATAAAAGAATTCTCCAAGGGTTTAAATTTAAAAAAAAAAAAAGGAAAATAGAAACCAAATGGGAGCTTTAAGTGCTAAACTACATCTACATACTGAAAGTTACTCAATGCCTAAAACTGAATGAGTCTAAATGATAGGCCTATAACAAAGTGAAGGAGCAGAATCTCTTAATTCTTAATTAAGCTAGGAACCTTGAGGGGACCAAAGTGACCTTAGTTTAGTCCCCCCCTGGCTGCCAACCAAAGGAAATACAGAACCTATTTTAAGAGAAATATCACCAACTTAGGCTTTCTAGAATCTTTCATGTTAACATAAACCAAAAAAAGGACTCACAACCAAATGTCACTGTCATGGTTAAATTCTGTTTGTCTGTAAGTTCTGTAAAACAAGCTCTTTAAAAAACAAGCTAAGCTACAAGTGATCGAACAAGAAGCAAGCAATGGGGCCAGAAGACTATTGTGTACAATGATGGTTTTATGTTTAGATGATTTGCCAGCCATGCCATCCTTTCAGTCACCCCTTCCTTTGGTTACAATTGTTATTTTTATCAACAGACTAATGTTGGATAATGGTCATATTTTCTGTAACTACTTCCTGTTGCCTTAGAATACTAGAGTTGACCTTACCTGAGAGTCCAGTTGAGAATTGTTAAGAGGGAGAGGCTGAAATCAGTTGGTCTTGAAAGTCAGAGTAAATTTCATTGGAGTGAAATGGGAATGATCAAATTTTACAGGTCATATTTTCTGTAGTAGAGTTCCCCTTACCTGAGAGTCTAGTTGAGAGTTGTTAAGAGGGAGAGGCTGAAATCAGAT
This sequence comes from Perodicticus potto, assembly GCA_963574655.1. Classification (NCBI taxonomy): domain Eukaryota; kingdom Metazoa; phylum Chordata; class Mammalia; order Primates; family Lorisidae; genus Perodicticus; species Perodicticus potto. Next base: position 16,942 of record CAUYRH010122374.1, on the reverse strand, counting down.
GGTCTTGAAAGTCAGAGTAAATTTCATTGGAGTGAAATTGGAAGCTTTGTATGCACATTACCTAAGTAGCAGGAAATGTCGGGTCCAAAAATGAGTGCTAAAAGTAAAGCCACTAGGAGTCCTAAGAAATGTTAACTAAAAGAACCTTGAACACACATGGAGTTTGAAATCTCACCAATGAAATCCTCCAGAAGTTCCTTGTTCATTAGGAGTATTGACTCTGGGCTGGGCACTCACGACTCATTGGTTAGAGTGCCAGCCCCATGTACCAGGCCCTGACCTAACAAAAAAAAAAAGCATTGACTCTGTTTAAAATGTTTTGGATGTTGGTTTGAATATTTTGTGAGTGGTTAACTAACAAAACAAAACATTCTTCTCGTAAGAAAACGTGTCTCCCTGGTTAGCAGTTAGTAAATCTATAAGTTCATCTATTTTGTACCAACACTACTGCTAGAGAGGTGATCTATTCTTGCTATATTATGGAGGTCACCAAAACTTCAAGAAGACTACTAAAAGCATAATAATAATAATAATGTGTAAATCTTCTAAATTAGTAGAGGAACAAAATAAGAAAACAAAAACTAAAGATGCAATAATGAAAAAAAAGAATCATACAATAATATGACAAATAGAAAAAAAAAAAAGCAACGTAGGAACAAATTTTAAAATATCCATACCCACAATAAATATAAATAGACTTACTTGCCTGACAGGAGTTTTAAATTAGCCACTATTTAAGGAGTACATACTTACAATGTAGTAGGCATTGTTCTAGTGATTTTTATATGTATATATTTATATTTCATCATCGCAATATTTTCAGGTAAGTATTATTAATTCTGTTCTGCAGAGGAGGAAATTGCCTGTAGAAACACTGTTAGTATGTGGTAGAGCTAAAATTCAAATGTGGGCAGTCTGGCTTAAGTCAGTGCTTTTTCCCATTTAACCATACTGCTTCTCAAACATACTTCAGCAATATGAAATGAATATGCTATTGACAGTAAACACATTAAATATAAAAACATCAAGAGGCTGAAGGGAAGCAATGGAAAAAATATAGAAAGCAAGTTCTTAAAGAAATGTACCCATATAAATTGTAGTAAAGCAGATGTTTAAGATGAAAAGCATTATAAGGAATAGACAGTCACTACTTGATGCTGAAAGTCTCAGTTCATGGGCAATTGTGGGAACATGGCTGACTGGAAGCAGCTTTTGCCAGATGCTCATGCCCAAAGGGAGAGATATTGGACTGAAGTGGATGGAAGCAGAATGTGAGAATCTCCCTACTGAGAGGACTGTTTGAGGTACACACCACCCAGGCTGAATCAAGCAGCAGAAACAAGAAAGTGGAAGAAAAACAATAGGTATGAGCTGAGCTCCCAGAGAAAGGGAGACCCCTTCCCCCAAACAGGAGTTCCATAATGGGCAACCAGCCTGCCAGCAAACAGGATTCAAAAGTCTGTTCACCTTATCCTACAGGAGAGCAGTGGCTAAGTCCCAGTCCTCCTTAATTATGAGTCCCAATCCTCCTAACTCACTTGAGACTAGGCTTCACTCTGTCTAGCACAAAAGATCAAATATTTTCCCTGCAATCCTTAGCACCCAGGTCGCCCTTCCCTCTCCCTAGTTGCCAGAAGGACTGCCCCATGTAGAGTCTGGAGTGTTTAGCAAGCTCACCCAGAAGCTCAGGAAGTCTGCTGGTCACCAAGCTGCAGTGTGAGAACAGTAGCACAGTAGTCCAAACTTTGGTGGGGAGAAGGTGAAATACCCATCTCCAGCTCATCAGAAATTCTCAGGCAGATCTGTTTTCTGCTGGTCAGGACAATATCTGAGCTCCATTGGGTGGGCGGAGCCAGTGCTTAAATGACCTTGACTTTTGACTGAACTTTGGATCTGCCCCCTCACCAACCACAGCTCTCTGAGCTTGATTGGATGGTCAGGCTGCTGTCTGAGTGACTTTGGACTAAACTTTGGACCTTTGGCCTCTAGCAGGTGGGGCTCTCTGAGATCAATCGGGTTGAGGGGGGTGAAGTTTAAGTGACTTTGGATTGAATTTCGGGTTAGTACTCTCTGCCAGGTGGAGCTCTCTGAACTCAATTGGGTGGGTGGGGCCTGGTGCCTGAGTGACTCTTATCTGAACTTTAGACTTGTACCCCCTTCTGGGCAGCAGCCCCTCCTCACCCCTTCCCACCGCCTCCAGCTTGATGGGCAAGTGATGTCTGGTGCCTGAGCAACTTTGTCTGAGTTTTGGGCCTACACTGTCCACAAAGCTGCAGCCTTCAGTGCTCAACTGGCTGCATGGTACCCAGCGCATAAGCAGCTCTCCTAAACTTTGGGCCAGTGCAGTCAGCTGGGCAGCCTCATGACCTTGATTTGGTGGATGGAGCCAGCTCTGGCAAAGCAACTTGGACTGGAACTCTGGGCCAGGACTATCTATGGATTTTTGTTCCCCTGGAGACATTGTCTGGGGCTGCGGATTCACCACTTGTCTGCCTTGTTAGTGTGGTAGTGGCACTGCAACAGTGATGCAACAGTGATGAGTAGACTCATCAGGGACAATCAATTCAACTAAAAATGTAAAATTAACATGTTAAAAAAGAGAAAAAGGAAGCTGAAAATACTCAAGAGGAGGAATCAGCAGAAGAACTCTGGCAACATGAAAAATCAGAGCAAATCAACACATTCTGGGGACGTCAAAGAAAAATACATCAGAAAATTCCCTCCACAGAAAAAATTGCTGAAATGTCAGAAATAGAATTTAAAATATGAATAGCAAATAAGATAATTGGAATAGAGGAAAAGATGGAAACAGAGAACCAAAATATAGTTCAGAAGTTGTCTCAAGAAATTAATGAATTCAAAGACAAAGTCACCAAGGATACAGACACAATGAGGAAAGATATAGCAGAGTTTAGGGAATTGAAAAAGGTATTTGAGGAGCTTCAAAATACCTAGAATCCCTAGGGATTCCCTAGGGAGCTTAGAATCCCTAAGAAATAGAGTTGATAAGTGTGAAGAAAGAATCTCAGATAAAGAAGACAAGACTTTTGAACCATCCCAAGCATTCAAAGAGGTAGAAAAATGGAGAAAAAGAACAGAATATTCCTAGAGAGAATTATGAGATCATTCCAAGAAATCAAATATCCAAATTATAGGGATTCCTGAAGAAGAGGATGGTCCCAAAGACACAAATTCTCTGCTCCAAAACATTATGGCAGAGAATTTCCCAAGTACTGCAAGAGACCCAGAAATTCAGATAGTTGTTTAGGAACCCCAGCATTACTCAATCCAAACAAAGCATCTCCTAGACACATTGTAATTAATTTTGCCAATTTTAACACAAAGGAGAAACTTCTGCAAGCATCCAGGCATAAGAAAAGTTATTACTTACAAACAGCAAAGTAAAGGATGACTGTAGATCATTCAGCCAAAACTTTCCAAGCCAGAAAAGGATGGTCATTGACCTTCAACCTTCTTAAACAAAACAATTGCCAGCCCAGGATCCCACATCCTACTAAACTGAGTTTCATTTGTGATGGAGAAATCAAATACTTCACTGACATCCACATGCTATGGAAATGTGCCATGACTAGACCAGCTCTACAGGAAATAGACAGACCCATTCTTCTTAACAATCAACACCAGGGTACACCACCATAGTAAATCTACCCAGAAATTAAAGAACAAAGCCTAGTTTCCACAATGTAAGAGGCATAAAATTAAGCTCTGGATTTCTGAAAAACAAGATGACCAAAACTCTGCCACATCTATCATTTCTCTTAATTAATGCAAATTAATTAAGAACTCTCCTTTAAAGAGCCATAGGCTGGCCGACTGGATACAAAAACTCAGGCTAGATATCTGTTAGCCTATAAGAAAATCACCTCAAAGAATAAAACAAGACTCAGGGTGAAGGGATCGGCAATGGTATTCCAGGCAAATGGAAAACAGAAAAAAGCTGGGGTTGCAATCTTGAATGCAGATACAATGGGATTCAAACCAACAAAAATAATGAAAGACAAAGATGGACCATAGATACTATTCAAGGGAAACACACAATATGAAGAGATTTTAATAATTGACATCTATGCACCCTATCCGAATGCTCTTTGATATATAAAACAAACCCTAACTGATCTGAACAATATGGTATCTTCCTGCACTATAATAGTTGGAGATTTTAACAGCCCATTGGCAGTATTGGACAGACAGATCCTCCAAGCAGAAACTAAACAAAGAAATAATGCACTTAAACAAGACCCTAGAACAAATGGACTTAGTAGACATTTATAGAGCACTCTATCCTAACAAAACCAAATGCACATCCTTTTCATCAGCCCATGATCATCTTCCAAAATTGATCATATCTTAGGTCACAAGGCAACAAATTCAAAAGAATAGAAATTATCCCCTGTATCTTCTCAGACCATCATAGAATAAAAGTTGAACTCAACAGCAACAGAAATATTCATATTCAAATAAAATCATGCATAAATAACTTTATGCTGAATGATAGCTGGGTAATTGACAAGATCAAGAAACAGATCATTAGATTTCTGGAACAAAATGATAATGAAGATACAAACTATCAAAACCTGTGGGATACTACAAAGGCAGTCATTAGAGGGAAATTTATAGCATTAGATACCTTTCTTCAAGAAAATAGAAAGAGAGCAAGTCAGCAACCTAATGGGCCATCTCAAGCAACTAAAAAAGGAAGAACAATCTAATACAAAACCCAGCAGAAGAAAAGAAATAACCAAAATTAGAGCAGAACTAAATGAAATTGAAAACAAAAGAATTATTCAGAAGATCAGTGAAACAAAAAATTGGTTCTTTGAAAAGATTAATAAAATTGATAAAGCCTTGGGTAGAAAAACTAGAAACAGAAAAATAAGATCTCTAATAACTACAATCAGAAATGATAAAGGAGAAATAACAAATGCCACAGAAATAAAAATGATTCTCAAAAATTACTTCAAAAAACTCTATTCCCAGAAATATGAAAATGTAGAGGAGATGGACCAATATCTGAAAGCACAATACCTTTCAAAACTCAGCCATAAATATTTAGAAATCTTGAATAGACCAACATTAAGTAGTAAAATAGCATCAATTATACAAAATCTAAGGACTCTATTCCTTTTACAATAGCACTGAAGAAGATGAAATATCTGGGAATATATCAACAAAAGATATGAAAGATCTCTATAAAGAGAATTATAAAACTCTGAGAAAGGAAATAGCAAATGTCAACAAATGGAAGATCATACTATGCTCATGGCTAGGAGAAATCATAATTGTTAAAATGTCCATACCACCCAAAGAAATCTATAGATTTAATGCAAGCCCCATCAAAGCACCAATGTCATACTTTAAAGAACTTAAAAAAATAGTACTTCAATTCCTATGGAACCACAAAAAACCCCAAACAGCAAATACACTTCTTAGAAATAAAAACAAATCTGGAGGCATCATGTTGTCAGATTTCAGGTTATATTACAAGGCTATAGTGATCAAAACGGCATGATATTGGCACAAAAATAGAGAAGTAGATCTATGGAATAGAATCGAAAATCTAGAGATGAGCCCAGCCACATATAGCCATTTAATCTTTGATAAGCCTAACAAAAACATGCAATAGGGAAAATAAACCCTTATTTTACTAATGGCATTGGGAGTACTAGTTAGCCACATGTAGAAGACTGAAAACTGGACTTATACATCTCACCATTGACAAAAATGGTTTCCTGTTGGATAAGATTTGAATTTAAGACATGAAACAATAAAAATTCTAGAAGAGTGTGGGGAAAACACTTGAAGATACTGGCCTGGGAAAAAAGTTTATGATGAAGATACCCCTAGCAATTGCAGGAACACCAAAAATATATTACTGGGATTTGATAAAACTAAAAATTTTTTGCACAGCTAAGAGTACCACAAACAAAGCAAACAGACAGCCTTCGGAATGGGAGAAGATTTTTGCATGTTATGAATCTGACAAAGGCCTGATAACTAGAATCTACAGAGAACTCAAATTAAACAATAAGAAAAGTGCAAACAGCCCTCTCTCTAAGTGGGCAAGAGATTTGAACAGAAACTTCTCTGAGGATGACAGACGAATGGCAAACAAACACATAAAGAAATGCTCATCATCCCTTATGATCAGAGAAATGCAAATCAACATCACTATAAGATATCACCTAACCTCACCAAGATTAGCCACACCACAAAGTCCCAAATCTGCAGAGACTGGCGTGGATGTGGAGAGAAGGAAAGATTTCTACACTGGTGGTGGGATTGCAAACCAATATGGCCTTTTTGGAGAGAAGTATGGAGAATCCTCAAAGATCTAAAAGTAGACCTTCCATTTGACCCTGTAATCCCATTACTAGGTATCTACCCAGAACAAAAATTATTTTACCACAAAGACATTTGCACTAGAAAGTTTATTGTGGCTCAATTCATAATTGCCAGATCATGGAAGCAACCTAAGTGCCCATCAACCCATGAATGGATCAACAAACTGTGGTATATGTATACTATGGAATATTATTCAGTCATTAAAAAAGATGGAGACTTTACATCTTTTACATTTACCTGGATGGAGCTGAAATACATTCTTCTCAGTAAAGTATTATAAGAATGGAAAAATAAATATATAATATACTCCATACTAATATGAATTCAACATATATACATACAATTACATGCTCATAAGAACAATATAACAATAATATAGTCCAGTTTGGGGGTAGAGGGAAGTGGGACTGGTTTTAGAAGGAAGTGATATCAGGGAAAATGTCTGTGCATTTGAAGAATCAATAGCCATCTGCTATTTTTATTATAAATACATTATTGTCATTTCCTAACTACCAAACTGCTGCTATAAGCATGGATGCTCAGATGTCACATTGACCCTCATTCATAAGAAGAATGATACTGTTCTCATGAAGATACAGCAGAGGGCAAGATCTGAGAGCACTAGCAGACTCTAAATTAAATATATATTTCTCTTATCATTTGCTACCATATCTAACACACCTCTGTAGTCCATATTCACTAATTTGGGTTTTAATTTCTTGTTTAGTCCTCTATTAAACTGGACTAGTACCACACAGATTATTAATAACAATACCTAATCAGAGGGGAACTGGCATCTGTAATCAAAGCTCCCTAGGGCAGAAGCCAGACAAAGTTAATAAGGATGAGAGAATACCTGGTACTAAACAAGAGGCACTGCTGACAGCATTCATGGCCCTTCTTGGCATCTTAAGCAACACATGTCATTTGTACCTTTGTGTTCCTCAGCAGGGAATTCTGCCTTAGAAGCCATGCAAGCTTGAAAAACAATCATAACTAGTGCTTGTTATTGTACTAGTATTGTTTTTAAAGACATATCTGTGTTCATTCGGCTTTATGATGCTGTGACTTTCTTCCAAACACACTCATTGATTAAATAAGCTCAGGGGTGAGATAAACACATATTTGTATTCCCCCAAATGTTCATGTACTTTCAGCGTCTTTCAGCACAGATGAGGTAGGGTTGGGGCTGCAATGTCATGCCTAACCTAGGCTTTAGATTTGGAACTAGTTCATGTGGAAAATGCAAATGAAATCGTTGAAGCAATGCTGTAAAAAACAAGAACAGTTCCATCCGAGCCAGTTGTTCTCCAAGACAGTGTCTTCTCCCTAAAGAGAAAAAGCAGATATAATAATTTTAAAAAATCCATTATGTTTACCATTGATTTCTAATGTTTAGGTGCCATTCAGAAAATCTGAAATTTAAAGGAAGTTATGTTTATTAAAAGATTTTCTTAAATCCCAAAGAATAGAAATTCGCACTCAGCTCCCAGAACCCATTCCTTTACCTCCTTTTGTCAGATCATGGATTTTTGTAAGATTTTAATCCCTTTCCCCACAACCTCTGCACATTACAACAGAGCCAAGATATGCCATGAAAAATCTAATTTAAAGTGTGACATTTTGCTCTGTAGATCTAAGAGAAGCCCATTTCATTTCAGCTGTATATTCTCTAGCAAAAAGAAAGAGTTTCTAATCCATCTTCCAGGAGTCTTGTGATCTGTGTACTTTTTCACAGCAGAAGCAATATTTTCCTAGTTGGAGATGAGATATAATAACTGAAAGCCAAGAAAGCTAGATTCTAGTTTTGCTTCATTTTATTATCTTTCCCCTCTCTGGGTCCCAGTTTCTCAAGTTACCTGTTACTGACTTCTTGCTCTATAAGTTCTGATTATGGACCACAAATCCACAAGTAAAAAAATTTCAGAAGCCAGAACTTCACACCAGTTTATCTCTACTTAATCAATTGAGGCTCATTTTGAGTAAAAACAGGTGTTAATTACCTTAATTAAACCATTCTCTCCTGTAAGAATCAATGCTGTGTTTCAGAGTTGGAATATTTAAATCTCTAATAGGATACTTCAGATTAAGATGCTACACATGACAAATCATTGTTATACTTTATTCTAAAGGTAGGCCCCTGTGAAAGTTCTCTTACCCAAGGAAAAAGGAACCAAAGCTTCCTTCTTGGCAAAATATCCACTGCTGTCCAGAAATCGCTCAGGATAGAACACTTCTGGGTCTTTCCAGTACTTTTCATCAAAATGTACAGAATAAAGATTTGTAATTACTGTTGTGCCTTTAGGAATGGAATAACCACGTACAACTGCATCTTCAGAGGTTGCATGGAAAATCCCTAATGGAACTATATTACAAAATCTTAAAACTTCGTGCAACACTGCCTCAGTATAAGGCATTTTGCATTTGTCATCCCAAGAAGGCTTCCCACTGGGACTCATAATTAAATCAATCTCTTTCTGAACTTGTCCTGTCAGAGAAAAAGTATTCAAGTTATTATGCAGTTCTTAAATTATATCTAAAGTAATTTTCCTTTCAGATAAAACTAAGGATAACCTATAAAAAATCAATAGGATATGGGTATACCAGATTTAAATTTTTTATTATAGTGAAGGTCTATTTAAATATATGCTATATCCTGTACTAATAGTAGCCAATGCTCTGGGTAATTCTGTTGTGAAAAACACATTAAAAGTAGTAAGAATAAAAATTAAACAAATTTGGGTATCATCACTCTTAGCAAGGAAAATAATAAAGCATAAAATGAATTTTTTTGAATTAAAAAAGGCAGGATTTAGATCCTAGCTCTGCCACTTCCACTCAGCCTTTTTCCTCATTTATAATGGGCATAATACTTATCTCAGAGGTTTTTCACATGTATCAGGTAACAGATTTGAAAACTTTCCATAGCTATTAAATATTTCTCTTCTTCGCTAGCACATCAGGAATTCCTACAGAAAATGTTCTGTACATAACCAAAGACTCTAAACCACATATGAGTCCTAAATGCAAGAATAGACCCTGAGATCAAGAGAATCCTCACCTTGAATGTTAGGATAAAGGGCCATGAAAAGAATTGCCCACCGTAGCACATTAGTTGTAGTTTCAGTTCCAGCAATTATGAGTTCACCCACTGAGAAGATCAGGTTTTCTTTGGAGAAAGTAGATGATGGGTCATTTTTACCTTGATCCATCTCATCTAAGTATGCATCAACAAAATGCTGAGGTATCTGAGGCTTTCTGTTGGCTGAAGCCTTTTCAATAAGTCTAGAGAGAAAATCATAGACAACAGCTGCATTTCTAAACAGCTGTTGATGTTTTCCAAAAGGTAAGATGCCAATCCATGGAAAGGCATTATACAGGAAGACTGAGGCGCTAGTGGCTAGTTCCACATTTTCACTAAATAAATCAATCATGTGCTGAAAATCAGTGTCTTCATAACTGAATCGTTGTCCAAAAATAATCAGATTGGTTATGTTTGAAACAGCATTTGTTATTAACTGTTTAAGGTCAAAAGGTCTACCTTTATATGTTTCAATAGCATCAATGAAAAATTTGGTTTCTTCTAAGATTTTAGATTCAAAAGACTTTTGGCCATATCCAAAATAGCGAAAGCTGTTTACAGCTAATCTTCTGTGATCAACCCATCCTCGGCCATATCTGGAATTGAGTAAGCCTGAAAAAAAATTAAAAATATTGTATAATTCCTACTGCTATGGAGTGAAAAAACTTCTTCCAAATGGATGCTTAGTCATTTGTCCCCAAATTGTCTTTCTATATAAGTATATGGTTGGGTCTCATTCTTTGCTATTCAATAGCCATAAATATTGCCACCAAAGACAAAGTTTATCTATTCCTCATCTGGGAACTAGCAGAAAAGACCTATAATTCTCCCACCACAAAAATTGAGCCAGTTTTCAACCTGGGTTGAATAGACCCAGGTGACTTTATTTTTCAACTTCTATTATATGCCTAATTTATAAAAGATAATCAACTGCATGTTCTATGGGCAAAGTTTTATCTTGGACTAAACAAACACCTGAAAATCATCCTTCTATGATTATAAATCTTCTGCTGAAAAAAGCATGAATTTTAGAATACAAATTTCCTCCTATTAAAGGATATACAAAGTAACTACAGCAACAGCAAAGGTAGCCTGAATGAATTGTCAGTATAGTAGAGAAGCATAAGTCAAAATGAGGGCAAACAAGAAGTTCAAACTTTTCTAATGTTGCTATTGCTTGCCTTAAAATTTCAAAATCTTCACAGTATATCTGCTGTTCTGATGTGGCTACTATGGAAAATTGCCCCTTTAAATTAACTATCAAGGAAGAAACTCAACATCTTCAGTACATGTATTTATGGAGCAAGTACTTTACTCAAAATTTCATTCATTACTGGGACACAGGTGTACCTATGATGAAAAATATCATATTCTCTATATACATGAGACACATATGAAATGTACATTCCAACAAGTTTAGGGCAACAAATTTTAAATATGGAGCATATTAAAAAGTTAATCGTATTAAGGGGAGTCTTTACTGCTGTGCAGCAACCCATATTCTCATAGTTCTCTTTTCCACATACCCAAAAGACTATTAATTGAAAAAATATACATTTAACATGCATTTATGGAGTATATACTATGTTTCCAACAATGTTATATGTCAGTGATCGAAAGAGGCAAAGATCCCTACTCTCATAGAGCTTACATACTAGTAGGATAGACAAAATAACTAATAAATAAATTATATAGTAACCAAAAAGACATAGGGTGGCCAGGGAAAGCCTCACTGAAAACATGACATCTGAGTAAAGAATTATAGGCGATGTCGGGGTAAGATAAGCAAATACCTGGGGGAAAGATCATTGCAAGTAAAGGAAACAGCTAATACATACAATGGCACTGAGATGACAGCAAGCCCTAGAGAAATGTGTACATATGAGAAAATGTTTAAAAAGGTGCAGAGGAGCACTGTTCCTCATAACACTATGTTGGCCAAGCCATGTACCTGGGCATGGGGCTGAGCACAAAGGGTAACATTTTCCCCATTCATATAGTGGGCTAATGGTGGCCATGATCTTCGAGTTCCAAATTCAGTACCCATATATCTTAAAATAACACACATAATTTTCTACTTATTTTTCTCTTACTGTTTTCTGCAAATCTTAAATGCTTATTTAACTTTATGACAAGAATAAAGTATGAATGTACAGCTTTGAAAAATATCTACTATGTCTCATATATTACTGATTGCCTAATCTTTCATTTTCATCATCTCTTTAAAGGTCTGTTATAATTATTGTTTCTTCTTTGGCCTAATTGTTATTTAGAAGTATATTTAAGGGCAGTACCTGTGGCTCAAGGAATAGGGGGCCAGCCCTATATACCGGAGGTGGCAGTTCAAACCTGGCCCCAGCCACAAAAAAAAAACAACAATATAAAACAAACAAACAAATAGAAGTGTATTTAAGAGGTTGGATTTTTGCTTTTCATTTATATTATTGCTTTCAAATATCATTATATTCTGGCCTGAGAATTTGATCTTCGAAGTTTGTGTTTTCAAGTATCCAATGTACTCAATACTAATATGAAGCCAGCAGATGAACCCATACACACCCGCACAAGAGAAAAACTTGATTCAATTCAAGTTGGGGGAAGAGAGGAGGGAGGAGAATAAAGGAGAGAGGAGGATTGGTGTGCTCCCACCTAATGGGTGCAATGTAAGGTTATATGGCACACCCCCTTGGGTGTGGAATACAACTATAACAGGGACTTTACCTAAAAATGCAAACACTGTAACCTAATTGTTTGTACCCTCATATTAATCTGAAATAAAAAATAAAATAATTAAAAACAACAAAGTTTGTGCTTTCTTTGCATTACTTGATTTGCTTTGTGATTTAATATATTATTTTTTTCTTTTCAACCAATGTCTTTATTTTTTGCCTATGTAAGATATTGTTAAATTTTTCTTTGAAATTAAGTGTGAAGCTCTCAGTAGGTAGAGAATTTGGGACAACCCTATTGTAAAATTTCTTACACAACTAATTAAAATTGTAGCTGATTTCAACATTCTATTTTAGGACTTTTTATTTGTGGCTTTCTTCTTATCTATTTTAATTTCCAACCTTTCTCCCTTGCTGAATATTAAATTCCCCAACACTGATAACACTAAACCATACAGAATTTTAGTCCTTTACCCAAACCTCTCAACTCTCCATTCATATATTATAGTGATTGGTAGTTAAGAAAGGCTGCTTCAGGTTCTCTAAGTTTATAAGTAAAATGACAGTAAAAATGGCTTCAAAAGGGCACTTTGATTCATGTATGTGTGTGTATATGTGTACATATCCTTAACTTGTTTCATAAAACCTACAGATACTAAGTACTAATTCTTTAGAACATTACTTATAATATTTATCAGAATTGGATTATAACAGAATCAGCCTATATTGGTCTAAAGGAGTATAAGACAGTTTGCAAAGCCCTGATAATCTGTGCAAAAGAACCCCAACTCTAAAATTACTTAAAATGATGTGATTTAAAATAGTTTAGTGAATTACTAAATAGGTCAAAATAAACATACCTCCCATTTTTGTCATCTTCATGAATAAAGGAAGGCATGGTCTGTCTGCAAAAGTTTCACTTTGGTGAACAAGGCATTCCTTTACTACATCATAGCCATTTAGAACCACAGTTGATATGCCTCCAAGATCTAAACTGAAGATCTTTGAGAAGAAAAACATTTAAATGGCAGAATGAATGAAGAAATATAAGCATGGAAATCTACAGTCACTAATATCAGCTCTCCCAGTATTTGTTACTCAACTGATAATATTTAGATTGCCTTCCCCATATAAGGCATGTCAAACAGTGTGATTTTATTACCCCATTCAGTGCCTCAAGTCATAATATTATCAATGGTATAATGAAAAGATCCCAGCTTCAGGAGGTCTGGGTTCTAGTTTAAGGTTTGTCATTTAACATACATATATATATATAAGACTCTAGGGAGAATGCTTAACCTTTGGGGGCTTTAGTGTGGCCATAGAGAATATATTTGATTTACATCCTCTCTTAAGATTTATTCCACTTCAAAACATTCAATAATTTCTAGGAATCTTCTTTTATTTCCAAGATACATAAGAAAGCTGCACCATTTACATATTATTACTCCAGCCTAGGGTGAAGAGGGGATTGCCAAAGTCTTGAGAAACAACTTTGAAGTATAAATATATTGTAAGTAGGCTCTTTTCTATTTGGCTGTCTAAATTCCATGAAGTTAACAAAAAGCATGACCTTGGAGGAAAGGCATTTGCCACATATGCATAGTTGACTGCCTGGAATCTAAGAGAAAGGCAAAACAACATCCATTCTCTGCCTTGCTGGAGTTGTCTGCCATGTTCACTTCAGGTTCACTTACAATGTCACACTTTTTAGTCTACTCTAACTAACTCAATATAAGGGCCCAGTCAAGGAAGGTAACAATGTTACCTTATCAGAGGGATACAAAGATTGCTTATTGCATCCTCTCATGGGTTGCCTAAGAGCTTTTTTTTTTTTTTTTTTACAGTGAAAATACTGAGAAAAGTCTTAAATCTGTGCAAACAAATGGTGATTTAGCCACAGCACATACAACTTCAGGTGAAAACAGGAAGATGAGTAGAGAACAACAAAAAGCTCAGCAGCAGCAGTTATACCTGCAAAGGTGATAAAGATCACCAAGTGCTAATAGAATCAATTAGCTGAGCAAAGGGGCTACCAGTCTTTCACAAAAGGGTGGGACCTGCCAACTGAGCAGTAGGTACATCCAGAACCTTGGGGAAAGAGCATGGACTGCCTGCCATAACTAGTGGTATTAGTCAAAAGTAGCAGTGAAAGTTTTGAGCAAAAGGGAATGGCTACCAGCAAGCAAGGAGAAGATACTTTCAGTTCTGAAAGTAGTAATGTACTGTTAAAGCAATGTCTTTTCCCAGAATTGTAATTTTAGCAGAGATAATAAAAAGATGTCATTAATTAATAGGTAGTGGTCTTGACATAGGAAAAAAAATGGACTAAAGATGATTTCACAAGGGAAGACTCTGGCACTGAAAGTTGTGCTCCTATGAAGCAGAACAGAGGGCAGATGTATTTCAGGGTAAAGCTTTAGGCTGTGGACACCAGGATTTATAAAAATCAAGAAGGTCAGCCGTGGTGGCTCATGCCTGTAGTCCTACCATTCTGGGAGGTTGAGGTGGGAAGATGGCTTGAGCTCAGGAGCTCCAGACCAGCCTTAGCAAGATAGAACTCCATCTCTACCAATAATAGAAAAAATAAGCTGGGCATTGTGGTGCAAGCCTATAGTCCCAAACTACTGGGAAGTTTGAGGCATTAGGATCTCTTAAGCCCAGGAGTTTGGGGTGGCAGTGAACTGTGATGATGCCACTGCACTCTAGCTGGGGTGACAAAGCGAGACAAACTCTGTTTAAAAAATAAATACATACATAAATAAAAATCAAGGAGTCATGGCTTGAGGAAGTTGTTATATTAATAAAAGTCATCAGAAATTTGAGATGATCCTTTATTTGAGGGCAGAACTGGAGAATTTTTTACTTGTACTAGTATCTACGCTGGTATATATGGTTTTCAAGGACTCTTGGTAGAGGTTTATGCTTCAGATTGTGAAAACTTATCCTTAAACTAATTTGATCTATGGAAGGATCCAAGATTAGGCTGATAAATTCTTTGATTTATTCAACAATTCTCAGTACTTACTATAAGCTAATTATGATGTTGGCAGAATTGCAAATAGAAATACAGGAAACAGTTTCCTTGCCTTCTAGAAATCAAGCTATGATCTTTAAGTATCTTCCTCTCCCCCAAACCATATCCAACTATATTTTTTTAGTTAATGACTGCTCCATCCATCTTTCAAGTTCTTCAGGTCAAAAATCTTGCAGCCACCCACACTGACTCATTATTTTATCCCAAACCCAACATACAATTGCTCAGCAGTCACATTTCTACTTTCAGCATATAAACAGAATTGGACAATTTCATAACATTTTTTTTCTGAGACAGAGTCTCACTCTGTCACCCTGCGTATAGTGCCATGGTACAATAGCTCACACTATGTGAGCTATGGATTTCTCTTGGGCTTGAGCAATCCTCTTGCCTCAGCGTCCTGAGCAGCTAGGACTACAGGCATGGGTCAATATGCCCAGTTAGTTTTTCTATTTTTAGTAAAGCTGTGGTCTCACTCTTGCTCAGGCTAGTCTCAAACT
Organism: Perodicticus potto; assembly: GCA_963574655.1. Classification (NCBI taxonomy): domain Eukaryota; kingdom Metazoa; phylum Chordata; class Mammalia; order Primates; family Lorisidae; genus Perodicticus; species Perodicticus potto. The sequence goes on along the minus strand of CAUYRH010122374.1, from coordinate 1,291 downwards.
CCTGAGCTCAAGGGATCCACCTGCTTTAGCCTCCCAGGGTGCTAGGATTTCATATCATCTTGATAACTGACACTCTGGTCTAAGTCACCTACATTTCTCCCTTCTGTTAAACAATAGGCTTGCAACTGACTTCTTTAATTTCACTCTTGTCTCTTTATGGGTAATTCTCAACATGGCATATTCCTACTTCATGGCTTTTATGCTTGCTCTTCTCTTGGTCTGGAATATTCTTCCCCTCAATATTCATATTCCTATAGCTCACTCCTTCACTTCCTTTACATCCTTGTTTAGATGCTATCTTTACAGTGATGCCTGCTCTGACTAACCAATTTAAAATTTGACACTCTAGTACTCTCCATCTCCCTTACCTTAATTTACTTTACTTCATACTCTATACCCTAACATCTTATTAATTTACTTATATTTACATTTTCTAACTTCTCCCCATCAGAATGAAAGCTATAAGGGCAATAATCTGTTTTGTTCACTGTTCCATCTCCAGTAGCTACAACAATAAAAAATATAAGTTGAATTAATAGTTGTGGAGACATACATTTAAGCATATTATATTATCATAGGCTAAATGCTAATAACAGAAAAATGTGCAAAATGCTGTTAATTAACAGTAACAAGGGATTACCATGATATACTTTTCAACATTTTCTCAGTCTGCTTTCTCATTTGGAAAGACTCCCTTGACAGCTATACTAACCTAATCATACCAAGTCTTTAGGGACCAACCTCCACGAAACCTTTTTTAGTGCACTCTTTCCGTTTTTCTCTACTTCAAACCACATAGCATATGCTTAGAAGCTGCCATGGCACTTATTTAATACTACCTTGAACCAGAAACATGTATATCCTTGTCTCCTGACTGCCTGCTAAATCATAAACTCCCTCGATGCATCTTTAGATGATCATCTAAATCAGTGATTGCATCTTTTCCATCTTTGAATCCTGTACAAAATTTCACTCAGCACCTTGCATAAAGTTCTTAATAAATGCGTGCTGTAAAAATAAATTAATAAGGCTTGGTGCCTGTGGCTCAACGGGCTAAGGAGCCAGCCACATACACCTGAGCTGGCGGTTTCGAATCCAGCCTGGTCCCGCCAAACAACAATGACGGCTGCAACCAAAAAATGGCCGGACATTGTGGCGGGCGCCTGTAGTCCCAGCTACTTGGGAGGCGGAGGCAAGAGACTCGCTTGAGCCCAGGAATTGGAGGTTGCTGTGAGCTGTGATGCCACGGGACTCTATCCAGGGTGACAGCTTGAGGCTCTGTCTCAAAAAA